>PVLD010005949.1:0-105861 GCA_004027595.1 Dinomys branickii | reverse complement strand
GGGACTTTCCCACGTCTCGCCCCGGCAGCCTGGTCCGCCCTACCACATCTCCCCCTGCATCTCAGAGAAATACGCCCAGTTTAAACTTCCCAGCCGAGGTTCCGGCATTCACGCTCACCAAGTCTGTCTCGAGCTGGTGGTGTTTATTAAGGAGGTTCGCTCCCTTGCTGCTCACCCGGTCGCCATCTTCCTGAGTCCTGGTGAATATGTCTTAAATGGGTAACATTATATTTAAGACTATAATGAATGAACAATAAACACCTTTTCCTTCACGTGAATTATTAGCCACCTAGAGAAAAAGAATTAGTACATTAAAGAATCAGAGCTAAACTGGCTGGTAAGCCAATTGTTGAAGAGATAAGAGGAGGTAGAGATTAATATTTGCTAGATTCATTTGGGAAAATTAGAGAAGATGTGGAACCTGCCAGGCATTGGAAGTACATTACATGCATGTGTGGAAATGTCATCAGCAAACCCATAGCTTTGCACAGTTAATATACATTAATAATTATAAACCCTTAAAAATGTATCCATTATGCAGTGGAGGGCTTGGTGTGTCCTGGAGGCACTGCATGAAGTGCCTCCTGTAGAACAGTAGCAGCGTGTGCTCAAGAACATGTGTATGGCAGTCTCCAAACCAGCCTTGGTATATCACTGAGTCCTGGCTGTTGGAGACAGACCTCTGTTTCTACATGTGCTAGTGAAGATGATAAAATGAATCCCCACCTATGTATGAAAAGTGAATTATATAATATGCAAAAACATTTAGTGAGGTACCTGGCACTTACTTGAGACTGTATATTATGTTCTTAATGCAATTTTCCTTTTCCTTTTGTGAGTAGTAAATAGAGATACCCTCTGTGGTTCAGGTATGAAAGCTCTACTAAATTTACTTTGAACATCAAAATTTGACTTCTAACTTTCCTCCTAATTATTTATACCCAGTTACTACTTAAAAACAAATTAATAGAGTAGCACAAGACAGCACAATCAAAACTATCAAACAACTAATCATTAGCTGTTCCTTACAATAAAGCGATGTAAGTCAGTAGTGGAACCATGTTAGCTATCTTGCGGTTCATTCTTTTACTTCTGAAAATAAAATAATTTAAAAAAACAAATTAATAAAAGCAATGATTTAAAAAGTCTACTAAGTTTTCAGAGCAGCTATGATCACCATATCTATAGAGAAGAAAAAGGCATTAGTAAAAGGAATATTTTATTTATTAGAAAAAAATATTATTTTGCTTTCTAAATTTCTCATATAACTTTTGCATGCAAATTATATCTCTTCATTGAGAGAAGATGCAGAAAGGTATATTTTAGTGAGTGGACAAATGATTCCATAAATGTGTTCATCATCTTGCATCCATCTTATTGACACATGAAAATACACCACAGTTATTTTGAGAAAAAAATTGATAATATATTTGAATATGGCACAAATAAAATATCAGATAGTCATGCAGAAGGTTGTTTTGCCCTCACAGCTACTTTCATTCATCTTGTTAAGGCAAGTTGAACATTTTCGTCTGTTGTTTCCAATCATGTAGTATGGAAAACATTGACTTGATTTTTATATTATATAAAAAAAGAAGCTTTTGATGTGAGAATTAAACCATATTGCTTACTGTATTCAACAGTTTTTTTCAAGCTATTTAAATGCCTTTGGAAAACAAATAGCAACAATTAAATTGGGGAATGAAGGGATAATGCATATGTAAATATTCCCCCTATGCTTCTGATACACATATCATCCTACTCGTAGCTCTATTTTTATGGGGTTATAATATTCTTTCTGCTTTTAAGGGAAATCTATGCTATATATACACACCTGTTTTTATTATTTTTGAAAAGGGAATGTATTTTTCATTGCTGGCATTTGAACCCAGGGCCTCCTGAGGGCTAAGTCCTTAGCTGTACCGTGAGGTGTACTCTGACCCCTTGACACACTGTTTCTCATTTTTCTCATCGTTCCATGCAATTTTTAATATATCTATCAACAGAAAACACATGGCTATTCTCATTTAATGGACTATTGCACAACAGTAGTAATTAAAAACCTACAGCCATGGAAAAGATGAGCAACAATTGAAAAACTAAAGCCTAACATTAAAGAAGCAATGAAAGAAGATGCCATGAATCTTTTTTATATAAAATTCAAAAATGGGTAAATTATGTGGTTTAAATTTGCATACTTAAGCAACAACACTGTACAAGAAAGCAAGGAAGTGATTATTAACAATAAAAAGGCAATAATCAGTGTCATAGTCCATTTTCTGTTGCTATTACAATATATCATGGAAGTTTATTTGACTCATAATTCTACATAGAATTCAAAAGAGTGTTCCTAACTTTGACCAGGGTCATAGTGCTGGTGATAACATGGTAGAAGGGAAAGCAGGCATGCTAGTGAAATACAGAGAACAAGAGACTGAGGGACTGAACTCCCTTCTCTTAGCAAACCCTTCCTGTGATAACTATCCCACTTCCACAGTGAAGGCATTCATGCATTCATAAGGACAAAGCCCTTATCTTTAATAAGGCTGATCACTTTGTGAAGTCCCACTTATTAATTCGCTTAAAATAGGAATTAAGTTTCAAGTTGTATCATTCAGGAAACAGTCAAGCCATGGAAACATTCTGCAGGAAGAGAGACTTGTTCCGCTCATTGCTCCGTACTTTATTCTCTGTCCCGTCAGCTTCTCTGCTGCGCCCTTTCTGTCATCACGCGAACAGCACGCATCTCCACTTATTGTAAAGAAAACTAAGACCTGTTGTCTCAGTGCGTGATTTCATTCTGTAACAGTTTCATTTTCTCCTGTATCACAAGATTCGTTCTTCCTGACTCTGCTCTCCAACGCTCCTCCTTTCCTCCTCCACTGAAGTTAACTAAGCTTTCACCATCTTTATTTCATGGCAAATGTATTTAGCAAGTAGGAAATAACTCTGTTAGACAAAACGTAAAGGTCTCATTTCAACTTTATGTCATTCAAAGTCTAAGCAGAATTTTTTTATGCTTGATCAAAGTTTCAAGACCGACTTCCCAGTATTTTTCCCTGCCCTTCTGGAGCCCTGTGTTCTCACACACTGGATCTTCCTTTTAAATCTAGACCTCTAGATTTGCACTTTATTATTTTAGGTATACTTGCATTCATGATGCTTCCATTCAGGTTAATATCCATATACTGGACACTAAAATTTTATATAACTAGCCAAGAAATTGCTGCTAAGTGGCAGGCCTCATTTTCCAAATTCTTGTTTATCACCTGTATCTTAATTCCTAAAAGTTGTCTCAAATGAAGCGGGGCCAAAATATAATTTGTAATTCCTGCCTACTGCCTTGCCTTCTGAATCTTCCTATATCATTTAAGTTAATTCCTTACAGTTTAATTTTATTTAAGCTATAGCCAAAAATTATTCTTACTGTTTTCCTTATTCTTCATATATTATACCTGAAAACAATTCATTAGCAAATAATGTTGACTCTGTCTTGAAAATATATGTTGAACTGAAGTTTTTATCTCTATGCTGGTTGAAATCTTTTTGAAACTAAGCAAGTGTTTCTATCGTCACTGTCAGTTATTCTTTGGTCCAGACAAGTAGTTGTTTAACTGAAATATCGGTGATCATCTGTTTACTTTTCTCAAGCTTATAACCTCCCATTTTTCTGAGCCCTTTTCAGAAGAATACAACAACCTCTTAAAATTATACTAAAGTTAATTAATTTGTAATAAATTCTTATGTATCAGTAGGAAAAGGTAAATGAAAAAATATCCATCATTCCCACTTCTACTGAACATTATTATTGCATCCTGAGCAAAGTAAAACAAAACAAAACAAAGAACAAGAAAGAAAAGAAAACAAGTATAAGGGTTGGAAGAAATGATGTCACCTGCATTTATTCTCAAATGTGACTCTCTACAGGGAAAAATTATACAGAATGTTGAAAATAACAGATATGAACATAAATATCTATGGTAGAAATTGGCAGTTGTTCCCTAATAAATATTCACTCTTTCTTTTTTTTTTTCAATTTTTTTATTGCCATTCATGTGCAATGCATAATGTTCACATTCTTTTTGGGGAGTTGTACATGTATGTAACACATTTCAATTCTTTTTTCTCTTCCACTTATGTAATAATAAAAGAATTAGCTCAGGCACATGAACCTTCAGATAAAGAACACAATTTCCAGTTTATTTTACTGACACGCTTGTTATGTGCCTATACGCTATCAAATTGGGTAATGATAGAAGTGGTATGTATAATTTCTAGATTACGTTATTGATAAAAAGAAATATGTCCTCATTTTCCTTTTGATTTTTCTTTACTGGTATAGAAATCTGATTGCAAAGTTTAGTGTTTATTTTGGCAAACAATGAAATATCTAAGGTACTTTGTACTTTAGATATTGAATGTGATTATTTTGGATATCTCTCTTTATTAGAAGAATTTTTTTATTTTACAGAGAATAATAAAAAAGAACAATAGTAAAATTCCAACAACATAGACAAAAACAAAGCAAAAATAATAAAAATGATACATCGTCTCAGAACAAAATAATAGGAATTAACAGTGGCTGTTATATTACATACTGTTACCTTCAACAAATTTGCTTAGATTGCCAGATGTAAGAATGCAATATTGATCAAGCCATTAAAGAGAATGAAAAATAAAAACAAACCAAGAAAAAAATATCAGAAATGATATAGAGTTTCACTAGATATGATGGTAGGAATTCATCATGGTTGTTATTTTGCATAGTGTTGCCCTCAAATTAGCTGTTCAGATCACCAGATATAAGCGTGCAAAACTGATCAGAAAGAAAAACATAGGCATTAACTGTTCCTTTCAAAACAGCGTTCGACTTCGGCGGTAGTGACCCCAGCTATCCATACATATATATTTTGCCCCTTCATTCTTCCTTCCTTTTCCTCCTTTCCCTCATCCCAGTTGTGCACTCTCTTGAGCAATTTCTTCCCCGTTCATAATATCTGTTGTATATTTTGGGTTTTATTTACCCTTTCAGGTTCTTACACCAGGGAGACAATGCGATGTTTACACATTTGGGTCCGATTTATTTCGCTTATGATTATGGTCTCTAGTTCCATCCATTTACCTATAAAAGTCTTGAGTTTATCTTTTTTATAGCTGAGTAATATTCCCTTGTATAAAAATGCCACAACTTTTTTAACCATTCCTCAGTAGATGGGCATTTGGGTTGTTTCCAAGATTTAGCTATGACAAATTGTGCTGCTATGTATGTGAGTGCACATATATCCTTGTGCTATGATGTTTTCAATTCTGGAAAAAACCTAGAAGGGGAATAGCTGGGTTAAGTGCGACTTCTAATACTAGTTTTGTGAGGAATCCCCACATTTATTTCCACAGTAGGTTTCACCAATTTACACTCCCACCAGCAGTGGAGAAGTGCTCCTCTTCCCCCACAGCCTCTGCAGCATTTGTTATTGGCTGATTTCTTAATGATATCCATTCTGTCTGGGGTGAGATGGGTATGTCTCTTATAGCAATGAAATGTATGTAATATACAAAGACATAAATGTATTTATAATTGTTAATATATTATTTTCCTATGATAATAAATGAACCCTTAATGATAAAATTATGTATTAATGAGATAATTTACCTTCTTCATTTTGAGCATTTGAGTTGCTCCAAATTCTCATTTTTTACATTTGACTGTACCTCTGCATTCGAAATAGCTATAAGAACTACACCTAAAATAAAACCATAATTTGAAGGGTCTGAAAAACTTCAAATCTACTGCCAAGTTACTCTCCTAAGTTTTGAGAACTTCCCTGTCAAGTGTTCTCATATTTCTTGTCAGTGTAGTTTGATACTGACAAACCTTTTTGAAGTAATCTGATTAGGATGCAACCGTATCAGTAAGCTGTGCTTTGATTTTGACACTCATTTTTTATTACTCTATCAATTTAGAAACCTCTATATAAGCCTAGTAGAAAATGTAAACATAAAACAAGTACATGGATATTTTCTAAAGATATCAGTCATTTGGATTTTTTCCTCTGTACTTCTGTTTATAGCCTTTGTCTAATTTATATCAGCCTCTTTGCCTCGTTCTTACTGATGTGCAGCAATAAAATATTAGATGATAATCCATTACCTATAATATATATCTCTATTTTTCCTTTGTTTAAGCACCTTTACTTCCAGAAACTTAAATTTTGATATAGTCACATTTATTAATCTTTGTGCTTATAATTTGTGAATTTAGCATTAAGAAATTACATTTTATTTTAATAATATTTGCTTTACCTCTTTTAGCTATTAAACCATCTAAAATCAAGTACTTTTTACATTTTATTAAATGCCTTCATTATTATATATGAGATTTCATACATGGATTTCTGTCAGTCATTTATTCTGCTCCAGTAGCATATATTTAAATTTATTTTTAAATATAGCACCATGTTAATTGCTAGAGCTATATGTTTCCCTTTGTAATACAGCCAGACTAATGCAATTCATTAGTATTTTGATATTGCTTAGGGATTTTTAGACATGTATTCTTCTTTGGGTATTTTAAATAAATTTGCCTTCTTCTAGGTATAAATCAGTGAAGAATTATTACCAAATTCATAGATTATATTTAGAATTTCCAACATCTTGCAGAGTGTATCTTTGACTCCTTTTTTACATTTTTATACCTATCAATCTGTCAATTTATACACAAAGTTTTTAATGACTTCATTTTGAGTAGTGGGATATTGGATAACATTTTACATTTTATTTATATCTTTCCATATTACATAATATGCACCATTTCAATTACCAAACTATACTTCTGAACATTAAGACTATATTATAATATTATATAATTCTTAGATTCTCAGCCGTTCCCAGGGTGATGAGGTGAATGACAAATGGCCCAGTGACCCGCCCACCTGACCCATTGAAGTGAGTAAAGTCGATGCCGTGCTCAGAGCTCCTAGCATCGTGCTTACTTCTTCCCTGGTCTTTGCTTCTAATCCTCCACTCTTGCACATCTCTTTCCTGTTAATAGTATATATTTCCTGGACATAATAATTCAGTTATCTAGGGGAATTTGTACACATACATATTACACCTTGATAATTTTACTCTCCATGCTTATTCTCCTTTCTTTCTGCAACCCTCTTTCAAGGCGATATAAGGAGTTACTAGATACAGGCTCAGTGTATCAGAAGTGTATGACAGTTGGCATTCCAACTCCTCTTCACTGGCTCACGGCCACTTCTTTTATCTCACTTCTTTTATCTTTCTGGGTTTTCTATCATGTTTTCCCCAATCTCTTACAACCCATTTCTAGGAGCAATGTACTAGTAAAAAGGTTACAATAACTCCAAATCTCATGCTCTGCATATTACTTTTTATGTCTTTCAAAATACGACATAGTACTCGAAACTTGGCCACACAGACTGGTCTATCTTTTGAATCACATACCATTCTAGCAGAAAAATGATGAAACATGACCATTGTTATGGTTTAAATCTAAAGTGTTCCCTAAAAGTATCATGTGTTCAGAGGTGGAGCTTCCTTGATTGGGTCGTGGAATCTGTGCACTTGTGAGTGGATTGATGCATTAATGAATTCGTGCCTGAATGTGCTGTTAAGAGATGGAGTCTCTTTGGAGGAGGATTATCATGGGGAGGTGTGAGCTACAAGGCTGTATTCTTGTCCCCTACTCCCTTTCTCTGTCTGCTTCCTGGCTGCCATAAGGCGAGCGTCCTTTCTGCAGAATGCTCTTCTGCATTGAAGTTTCTGTCTTGGGGCCAGTAGAACATAGACTGAATTTTCCCAAATCACCAGGGAAATTAAATTTCTTCTCCTTTAAATTGTGGGTGTCAGGATTGTGTCTCAGCAATGAGAAAGCCGACTAATAACACTACTAATTATCTTTAAAGTTTATTGAATTCTCTCTTTTCTCATAAACTAGAGAAATGCAAATAGATGTAAATGTTACGATGACTGTAACGTTTAGAAGAGGAACTCTGAACTGTAACAACATCAATCACATAAATAAGAAGTTTCCACCATAATTTCAGTTGTCTTTAGTTTGGAAGAATTAGACATTCTATTTAAAATACAGGAACTGTATTAAGAAGGTTGTAATAAATGTCTCTCATGAAAAGCAATGCTAATGTTAAAAGCAAAATCATATATAAAGTATGTTATTGTGGAATATTTATTTAAATGCCCTTCTATCCTACAAGAAGGATTGAAGTTCCTAATTTCAAAATTACAGTATAATGTTACAGCTGAACCATTTTCTCAGTGTCTCAGATGAGACGGTCATCCTCAGAATCCACCACTTGGCTTCTTTCAGAGTTGGAAGAATTGAGCAATGAGCACAGATAAGTGTGCACAGGTGCTATTGACCTCTATAGTGTAATCGGACTCCCGCCGCTTCTGCTTGTCACTGCCTTTGGTTCACTTTATTTCCCTTAGGAACTTGCATCAGCTTGGTCAGAGCAGTAGAATTATCAGTGAAATCAGCCCCACCGCCGCATGACCAATGAATAAGACCCTGATGACTCCTTGATTCCTGTTTGGACTTCTACATTTTATCTATTGTTAATGTGGCCTCTGCCTGATGTTCTCCATGCTCCGGAATGACACCTCCTTAGAAAAAGAAGCAAGTACCCTGAGTATGATAGAATGCGTTGTTCTGTCATCCTTTCCTGCCTGTTTTTTATTAGAGTGTTCTCAAATCTACCAAAATGCAAACTATTATTTAGAAACAATTATATATCTATGATGTTATTGTGAATCAATTAATTTGTTGCTTAGCTTTGGAATTGCTCTGCTTCACCTATTAGCTGAGCTATATTTTTCATTAAACATAATATGAATTACAATTTCTGAAAGCTTCTTATAAGATATTTGGAGATATTGGAGTTGGCAAGGTGCCTACTTCTGTCCTATGCAGCAAAAATTTGTAAAATACGGGATTTGAAAGCAGACAGAATGGGCTTGAATTTCCATATATTAGCTAGATAGTTTTACTTCAATTAGTTAATAACATGTGCTAGGCATTATGCTTGTGATGGAAATGTCTAAATAAGAAAGACATTGAACAATTGCTTGGAGTTAATTTATCTAAAAGAAGACTTAGATAATGTTAAACTAATTGCAGCACACCATAAAAACCATGATAGAGGCTTAGGTGTAGAATCCAGGAGATAACCTTTCCATACAAACCCCTCCCAATCCTGACACCTCCAGTCCAATTTCCTCATTTATTTCTGCTCACAGCACTGCCGTAGACATGTTCTGTGCCTGTGTACTCTCACTTTGTGCCTGTGTACTCTCACGTCACAGAAAGCTCATGGAGGAAAGGAGTTCTGTAACTTAGTTCCCTGTTGCTGCACCAATACCTAGGGCACTACTTGGTGCATAAAATTTAAGATAAATATTTATTGAGGATGGATCATCAAGAGCCCTCAGCTAGCTTCCTATTCTCCTCATCAAAATGACCAAAGAATTTCCTGCTTCAGGAGCTTCTCCTGTCCTAACATCTAGGATTCACGATCTAACTTTTTAAGTTAAGACACTGAAAAAGTATAATGTGTATGTATTAGTTTTTCAGGTTTTACAAATACGAAGAGAAGTACTTCTATCACTGAATGAGAAAGCACAAATCTAACACAGTAAGATAGATTTTAAAGGAAAAATGATTAAATGACCATACCTACAATGTAGCTAACAAAATATGGAACTGGGGATACTTTGTTTAATAGCTATTAATGCAGAACAAGACATGGAGAATTTAGTTTATTGCAAAGATACAATGAAAAGAGGGCTTGCCGAAATAAGCTAAGATATAGTCTGTTTAGTCCAGAACTAAGATTTAATATCTGCACTCTACTAGGTACTGGTTGGCAATGTTTGAGAAGCCATGCTGACTTCAGATGTCTGACCTTGACTCTAGCTCAGGAGGCACACAGATCAAGTCGCAGATATTGAGAAAACTAATAAGCTTAGTCTAGTAAATAAAAAAGATAAAATTTCTATTTTCAAATATTGGAAAAACAGTTGTTCAAGAGTTTATATTTGTTCTAATAATTAATTAGATCACCTAGTGAAGAAAATATACCATAGCTAAACGGAACTAAGTTCAACTTGTGTCAGTTTTGTCCTTGGGCCCTCAGTGTCCCTGTGTAAAAATAAGAATAGCCTTTCATGTTTTGCTAGGTATGATGCTTGGAACTATCACTGGCCAAGCCTAAGTGCACATGCTAATGTTCTCCATGGTGCCCCAGAGAGGACGTGACACAATTACAGTCAACGCAAAGTTGTTTAATCATAGGATCAGCTGCCTTTTCAGCTAGCTCGTACTCACTGGAAGGGTTTACCTGGGTCAGTGGTCCCGCAGCAACACTTTTATCAGGTCCTCTCCATTTACCACATCTCTTTAAGTAGAATGCAGTCTGTTCTAAGAAAATGTAAAGAAGGGGCTTGTTTCCAAATAAATATTATTTTTACAAACACATGCATATGTGATATATGTATCTGAATATAGAAAAAATTGACTTTCAGGTATCAGGACATCATCACAGAATAGGACGAAACTGTCCTGAGAAATAAGACAGACTTTGAATCCTAGCTGTGTCTCTCAGCAGCCTTCAACTCTTGGACAAGCTCTTAATCTCTCTTGGCTGCATTGAATAGGGAACATTAAAGATGATGTCATCTCACAGAGCTGTTCAGAATACATGTTCTGCATTTGCTTTAGAATCTGGCACATTATAATCACTCAATAAATAATTTCTTCCCTGATCTTCCCCAGAGAAAAAAAGAAATCAAGATCACTTTTTCTCTTTCATTCTGTTTTTTAAAAATGGAAAACAGAACGCAACACTGATATTGAAGCAAAATGAAATCTGAGAATAGACACTTGCTGTTTAGAGCTAACAGTAATCAATTTACAGGTGGGCTCTGAAGAACAATGGGACAAAATGTCAGGGAGTAAATATTTGGTAAGGAAAGATCTGCTGTTGCTTTGTCACCTTGGGCAAACTCTCAGCACATACCTCTCCATACAGGTCAAGTGAGGAGAGCATTCCCCACCAAGTAGGAGAAAACCACAAGATAAATATAAATGATAGACTGTAATGTTGATTTTACTCGATAGGTTTTACCTTCTGCTTGCAGAGGCCAGCTGTGTTATTTGAACCCCACCTCCAATGGTCTCTATGCATTGAGCTAGCAGAGAGACAGTATCAATAAATAAGGGACATGTCATTGTGTTCTGAAGCCTTATTCTATGCAAGCAATGTTATAATGATCAAGACTTCCAATTTTATAGGAGAAATGAATAAATGTGGTAAAATTTCAGGTGAATTAATTATGTATCATGAATGGTACAATTTGCTTTATAGCTTGTCCTGCTAAATTTTATGATATGGGGGAAGAAACTCTGTCTCTTGCTTGTTTCTCTGTTCCTGTTTCTATGAAAATGCATATTTAAGAATTATATTTTGAATGAACAAATAAATGAATCAAAGAAGATGCATAAAATTTGTCCTAGAGTCACCAGCAACCCACTCCCATGGCCTTCCCCAGGCTCACCCCAGTGGGTATTTCCTACACCACACCTCTCATCATAGACTTTTTTCCAGTCAGTTTTATTATTTTGTTGATTCAATTTTTTGAATAAAGACTCCTCATATTGTTCTTGCATCCTCAGCTTCTGGGAAACAGTAGGCCATGGAGAAGCATTCTATGAATTACAGAGTAAAGACTCAGTATTTACAGGAAGGAAATTGTTGATACTGACAACTTTCAGGCAATATTCCAGTCCTGTGAACTATCTCAGTTGCTTTAGCACTAGATTATTATAGTCTTCTTTCCATATATCTGTTTTGTTACAAATGCTTAGAATCACACTTAGAAGCAAGAATTATATTCAAGGTATTCATTAAGTGCTAGAGAATGGGCAAAACCAATCAAAACTAATGGCTATCTATATCCTACTTACAGAAGGGTCCTTGAAGACCTTCAAATTATGCTAGGCATCACATTGCAGGTAAAAAATTGTAAATTTGTCTGAAATATCCTGGAGATGTGGCCAACTGTTAAATTCAGGTATGAGAGAAGATGCTAGAAGGCCTACTATAGTAGTTAGTTACTTACTGTAAGGGAAATATTCAAAATCTTAATCAGTTTGGCTGTGCTAGAACATGCTGACTATTAACTCTGCTTAGCAACATGCATTGTAAGAAATTGGCAGAATGTCAACAACTTCTACAAATTGGAATTCTGCCAATATGTTTTGACTACCACAACTCTAATAACCTCTGCTAACATCCATTTTCTTGAAGAATGCAGACTGGAAAATGAATGAGGATGTTTTGTATCTGCAGAAATGTGAATGGTGTAACTCAGTATTTTACAGAATCCTGATTTATAGGTGGGGAATGGGAAATTATGTGCAAGATCTAAAATTGCATTCTCTTGAGATCTTTTCTACTTTTCAAGAGAGGCAGGTCAGGTCAGAATTTTACTATTTTTGGCTAAAGGCCAATGAGAGTCTTACAATATGATCTTAACATGTTATAAAAACTCAAATAAAAACAAACTTAGAGTAAGATTCTTAGCACAAAACTTAGCAATAGCAGTTGAGAGTTGATTTAGTAAAAAAGGACAATAATCTAAGACTTCACTCTGCCATCCTCACTTGTCGTGTCTTAGCTTTTCATTGCTGCTCCAAATATCAGACATAAAGAGACACTCCAAACTTTTCCAGGCCGTAAAGAATGTCTTCTTTCATATATTTAAAAGTAAGAACTGCATGCAAAAGTGTTCTTACATAATGTGGTTTCATGAAGCAGAATGAACAGCTATATAAAAAGGTCTTAAGTGAGAGATTCCAAAGTTACCAACTCGCTGCCTTCGAAGAGTTCTGGGTTTTTGCTTTAGTTAAATCACTTGCCATCATGACATTTTCAGGATGAAGAGAATTACAAGTAACTGATAAAAGTTACATATTTCAAATTATATTTAAATTATTAAATTCAGTTGACTTTGGAGGGCTAAAATACTTATAAAATATTTTATGGAACATTTATTAACAAAGAAAATTGAAAATATGCAAATCTTTCAAATAAAGAAATAAAATACATAAAGTATATCTTATTTAGATCACATATGATTATATCTAAAAATCCAAAGTGAAAAAATACATTGATAAGCAAGCTCATTTTCTGGTACATATTTCCTTACCAATCTTGTAAATGCTAATATGCACAAACCAAACCTTCCACCAATGATAATAAAAGATTGTATTTTAGAGTATGAGAGTGTGAAAAAAAATGAAGAACACATAGAAGCTGGTTTTTGGAGCATTGAAAAAATTTTTCTTTGTTTTATGAAGAGAAAAAGTACATTGTAGTCTCACAGTTTATTTCATGAAATGAACATAGTGGCCTTTCAATATATTTTTATAACTTTATTCAAATTTTCTCAAATTTCTCACTGGCTACTAAATAAGCAAGCTTCAACCACATTTTTCTTTTACATTAGGAAAAATAATGACTAGCTTTTTGATACAGTATGTTTTATATTTCAAATCATACTAGAAATATACATTCTTTGTAACCATGTATCTTTCAAAAGCACAAATTCAACAAAATATAGGGGATGTTCATTTCCTCCACCTGCAGCTTCAAGGTATTAAAGATACTTACTATTCCATTCTGTAATAATAACAGGACGGTAAAGTTGTAAATCTTGTCACAAAATGGGTAACCACATGGCCAGAGAGGTCCTGTAGCAATGAAATGGATTGACCTTCCTTCAACATCAGGCACTATTGTGACTTGAGAAGTGGAAGGGTGTTTCTGCCCGTAAGAGTTTGTCCTGATCTGCAACTATGAAACTGCTGCTTTGGAATTGTAGTTTGGGGATGGAAAGTATGCAAAGTCTGATGCTTTTCAACTACTTCAGAGTTAGTGACTGTTGTCTTCTATCAACAAGATCTCTTATTTTTAATTCTATATGTCTGTAAATATCTTTTTAAGGGGTTATAATTTCTATATTCCTTGTTGAGGATTTTTGTTGTTGTTCCTCAGTCTTTTAAGTTTTACTAGTTATTGGACTTGCTTAGTTCTCCCTATCACTCAAAACGATCAGCTTACACTACCCCTCTGTATTAGAACAAGTCACATTACTTTTAATTTTTGACAAATTATCTACTAGAAACAATAGAGTAAGACCTCAGGTATAAATTATATCTTACAATTTGTTCAGTTTCCTTCTTCCTGTCAGGAGTCCCACCCTGTCTGATGTTCCTGGTATTTATGTTCTAGTCTCCCATCTCCTGCTTTTTCACTGGACCAAATTCGCTTGAGAGAGAATCTGCAACACATATTGTGCTTCACAGAGTCTTTCCAAAAAACATGCAAGTATGCACATGTTTAATGAAGACTGACTGTCTTTGTATGTTTCTACAACTACTTTTAAATAATTAAAGCCTTGACCTTTAAGAGGAAAGATTGATAGCTAGAGAATTTCTACTTGTTTGTTAAAAAAAAAGTGCCTTTTATATTTTTAAGGATCAAAATAGACAACACCAAGAAGAATGAAGAAGTGAATTAATAATTCTTTCCTCCAATGACAGTCATTTGTGATTGTCATCATCTTTTCTGGATCTCTAACTTCCTTGACTGGGGAAAGACTGCATCTTTTGAACATTTGGTGGTTGGAAGAAGTGATTGTACTACACTGTGAAGAGAATAAAGCCTTCTGGCCAGAACATTTAATTGTGCATAAAAGTACAAATTGTGCCTCCCTCTGGCTCAGTGAATGGCAGTGTAGGAGATTATGGCTTCTCTATGATCATGTCCCATAGACCTGCCCGTCATAATGAGCAAAACTCCACTGAAAGTCCGGGATGCAAGAATAATTTGGGTGAGAAATGTTTTTATTCCTTTAGTTACCCAACAATTACTTGCCTTAACTGATGCATTATTGTACCACCATAAACAGGTTTCATAAAATTATCTTGAAACTTCTCTTGCTACATATTGGTTTATAATTATGAAAGAAATCCAAACATTCATATGTAAGTACAGGGCATTTACGTAGTAAATGTAATTATATTTTTCTCATTGGTTTGCACATTTTTCCAAATTAGAATTATATTTTATAAATTATGGTCTGTGTTGCATAAAAGGTTTTATATAAAACAGTTATTGCACTTCTATATTTAGTAATACTGAGAAGTGTTCATTTTATAATTGGAATATAACTTTTCACAAAAATGAGGAAAATTGAAGTCTTTTGTAAAAATTGTTCTCAACTTGAAAGAATAACCCTAATCATAATTGAGGTTAAATGGATAGCATTTCTAATTTGTCCTTCTTTATTTTATACTGTTTTAACTATATTTTCTAATTTAAATTGTTTTTACTTTGGAATATATGAAAAATAAGTAGGGTACTATAATTCTTAATAAAAGCTTTATACAAGCTCTCAGATTGGCATCTAGTTAACAAAATCTATTACAATGCTGCTTAACTTTTTCATATTATGAAATTCCAGTTTCACCATTTCACTTGACAATGATTTTAATCCACTCAAATTTCATGCATAGATTTTTTTGATTATTTTACAAATATTTGCTTCTATGTTCATAAATTTAATTGAATATGTGAAATACTCTGGTCAGACCAAACAAATATTCTTTCAAGTCTAGAAAATTAGTATATATATATATATATATATATATATATATAAACATAGGCATTTGAGTGGTAACTTGAATCTCTGTATCCAATGAATTTACAATATACTTAAGTGCTAATCCACCATTGTTCATCATATTTTAAAATAAAGTTTTCTTACTTTTTAGATAACACTCTTATTTATAGCAGTAATCGCTCTCCAAATAAATGATTTTTAATGGAAAAATTTTAAAAACTTCAGGAAGTTTAATTTTCTGAGAGTTTAGATATTGCGGATATGATTTCTTTAAATATGCAGTAGTTTTGTATACCTTGTGAAATGACATAGTAAAGGTAAGCTTTATTATTCACCATTATTTTGTGACTTGTGTGCTTAAGCAAAGCTAAAAGTTTTGTTTCAGTTTTGATATTTATTACTGATAGAAATAGTGTTTACACTGAGCACTGACCATTACTGATGTCATATGTTCCTGTACATAAATTCTACGTTGAACTGTATCTCAATGCCATTAGCTAAATATATAATTTATTTTTACATTATGCAATCAGCTATACAAAAGAAACCATCATGGTTTTTTTGGTTTCTTATATATAGGAAGTATAGAAAAATAAAAATAATTCAGAATATGGAGTCTTTTGTTTCTTTGAAATGCCAGTCATTTAAAAAAATTGTTCATAAGGCAAGTAATAGTATATAAGAATATAGTTCTTTATACCAGAACATTTTTTAAACTACAGGTAACAATGTACAATAGGTATAGACACCTTATTGGCAAAGATGGAACAGAGATTTCTGAAAAGTCTTAACAAGCAAAGGCCACGTATTTCAGAAGAAGACAACAGAAAAGATAGCCTGAGGACATCACAGGAGGCAAGACTCCACCCTTGCTGTCTCAAAATTGCAAAAGTGAAAGACTTTGCTTTGAGAAGGGAGCCCCAGAACACCATATTCCAGAATGGTGGCAGCCTAAGGATGTTGTTTCTCCAGATTTGTTTCATAGGAATTGATGTGTATACTCAATAGGGAAGAAACCGTGTCTAGTGCTCCATCTGGCTGTACGTCTTAGTATCATCCACAGAATTCTGCAGCTGTGGGCTTAGGAAGGCAACGAATGTTTCCTGTTTCATGTCATCAGGCTGCAACTTTACTGGAGATTCCTTTCTGGAGAAACTCACCATTTTGTGAATCATTTTGTTGGGCCCTTTGCTTCTTATTCTCAACATAAATTTGGCTAAGAGCTCTCAATAGTAGCCATGTCATTACCTCAGTATTAGACTGCCTTGACATTCTTCTGCAAGATAAATTAGTGTGCTTCCCTTAATCTCAGCCTCAGGGAAAATCTATGGACACCAGCAAAATGCAGACACGTTTTGCCAACTAGTAATGCACATTGTGTAGATTTCAGCTACTAATATAGTCCTTCCCAGCAGAAATGTACTGAGCCTGGTCTTGGCAGAATTTCTGTGAGCACTCTGGACTTCCGGCCTCAGGTCAGAAATCTCCCACCAAGTATAGCCTCAGGTGTTCTAGCTCTACTTTTTCATCTGACATCTCCATACTTTTTCAAACTCTTCCCATAAGCCATTCCCAAAGGCTCCTGAACCACGTGATCAGGTACAGCCACAGAAACGACCCCACTTCTCTTGTACCAAATTCTGTGTTCGCGACTTGTTGCTGAGACAAAATATCTGATGCCAAAAGTTGGAGGAGGAAAGGTTTATTTACCTCACAGCTTGTAGAGGTTTCAGTCCGTAACGGGCTGGCATCACAGCAGGGTGACATGACAGACAGGTGTCACAGAGGAGGAAAATATCATAGCAGGTAGAAGGTAGCAAAGCAACGCACAGCTCTTTCTTTGATTTCGTCTTATCCAGGCTAGTTAGGGTAGGTAATAGCCACACCCTGTCCTAGTGCCCTTGACCCTAGCATTGCACCTGAATCAATCCCAGCTTCTCACACTCTAGATCCAGCCCTTCTGAAAAAGCCTTACCTGTGATGGCATGAGGCTTTCAGGGACTATCTAAATACAAGTCGTAACAGCAGTCTCAAAGAAAAATCCTTCCAGCTCCCAGGAGATGATTAAAATAATCATCTCCTGCATCAAAGTTCATGTCTCAGAGAAAGTTTTCATGCTGGTACTATGGGAACAAGGCAACAGCAAAATGATATGTGAGCTAAAAAGCATTCTACTTAGAACATTCCTCATATGAACCTGCAGAAAGGACATTGCCTTGTTGATATTATGTAACAGAGTCTTTCAGGACAGTTGAGCTACATGTGTATAGTGGGACAAAGATAAAAGCCAAATTGTTATTCTTTGTATATACACACACAACATGAGGTCCAGCACGCTTTTTGTTTGTTTAATCATCTATTTGCTAATTAGAACAGTAATGATCATGTGGCTTGTTTTTGTACATCTACAGTGTACCTTGAAGTACTGGTAGTTTTACATTTTGTTATTTAATTCTGTTAACCACTTTAAATGATGTAGTTTCTTCAGTTTAGAAATGGGTAACTTGAGGTTCATCCAGGTTAAGTGAACTAGCTAAGTTCAAGTAGCTAGTAAATAGCAGAACCAGTATTGGTAGAAAACCTTCTTGGCTATTGAATCTGTATTTATTCCATCGTGTCACACTGAAATTAATTAATGCCAAAGTAATTATGCCATAATAATAAAATGTACAGTTGTAATTGCAATAGTTGACACTGTGTATTATTATCAGAGACATAAGTATCATATTTCTCTAAAGTGTTACTTAACCATCCCAATAATCAATATTAATGCCACATACACACATATATACACACACGCATGCAAAACAAGGACACAACATAGTTAGGTCAATAATCGTAATCTCACATGTTATACAGTGCTTGAGCTGTGATGAAAGCCAGGCCAAACAGAAGTAAGGGAAGTTACAGTTCTGGGTATGAGCTTATATGGAAAGGAGGACAAGCAATGACTGAGTAAATTTTCAAAGGTAGGTTAGGAAGTGTACCCATGAAAGAGGGAGCTATCTAAATGTCCCCTTCCATTAGTGGTTTTAAGAGTTGCAAAACCAGTGTCATCTCTACTGAAATTCTGTTGTTCTTTATAGTCAATACAATTGTGCATAATGCAGGTCAGAAATAATCTTTTAGTTTAAATGATGATGTGCTTTTCTTAAATGCTAATCTACAAAGTTTATTTAAGAAAATGACTTACTAGACTTATACAGGGAAAAAGAATAGGAGTTAGAGAGATTCTAAATTTGTTAATGCAAATTTTTAAAGTGCTAATTCTTACATATGAGAGGAATCTAAGAAAAATATGTTAGAAAGAAAAATTCTAATTTGAATTTCTCAAATGACTAAAGATGTAGAACATTTCTCATATATTTATTTGCCATTTGTATTTCCTTATCTCAGAAGTGTGTATTCATCTCAGATGCCCATTTCTGGATTGGGTCTTTGGATTTGGAGAGGTTCCTATTTTTTAATTCTTTGTATGTTTTCATTCTTTTACTTTTAAAATAAAAAAGAAGAAAAGTTCACAGATCTCACAATTCTGCAGCTATTGCATGAGGCAGCCAAGTAAAAAATGTTTCAGTGTTCAATTTTTGTGTCCACTTGGCTAGGCTATGATGTCCAGTTATTTTAACAAACACTAATCTTGGTGTTGCTGTGAGGGTGTTTTAGCCATTTGAGTAATGTCTATAATCAGTTATTGGAAGGAGATTATCTTCCAATATGTGAGTTGGCTTCACGCAGTCAGGCAAAGGGCTTTCAAAGAGAACACAGAGATTTTCCAGGCTGTATCTAGGCTGCAATATCAATTCTTTGGAGTACCTACACTGCCAACTGCTCCACTAGCTTTAAAGTTGCCGAGCTCCAGAGCAGTGTGAGCTGTATAAAGTGTGTATACCTAAGGCACATATACTGTATCTGTGTGATGCAGGTGCTTATTTCAGTGATTGCAAACTGTAATAGCATTGAGGTGCATCAATCATATGCTGTTCTAAGGACAGAGCCAAGTGCTCATAAGCCTGTGGACAGCTCCTTCCCTCCTCTGTGACACTCATCCTGAGTTTATGTATTAAATGTCGAGAAATCCAGAGTGCTGACCCATTATGACAGACAACATATTTTGATTTAGTCATTGGTCAATAGGGTTCAGCTCTGTGATCTATAGTGTTAAGGAAAGCAAACAGGTTTGTTCCCTTTAATTAATTTCCTATAATTCATAAGGTCTTTGCTAGAATAGTTTTGTTTTTCTGTGATACTGAGGAAGACTATAAATAAATTTTCTTATGATTTAAGATACAGGTGGATCTAAATAAGAACAATGAAAAATTAAGATTAAAACATGATGGCCTTAAAACAATTCTTATTGTTCAGAGTTCTCTGGACCACTATGTAAGACATAGTGGGTATCTTGAAGTAAGGCACTGTATAAACAATACTTCTTCATTGTTATTCATATTTGAACAAGATTGGGTTAGTATTAAAATGATTTATTTATTTATGTATGTATGCTTTTATTTATTTATTTTTAGCTTTTGGAGACAGGGTCTCACTATGCTGATCTCCACTGTGTAGCCCAGTCTGGCCTTGAACTCACAGAGACCCTCCTGCTTCAGTCACTGCCAGCTCAAACTGTTTTGTTCTGAAGTTCTTCAATAATGCAAATAATTTCTCTATAAAATTAGTATGAATTCACTATAGTAATTTAATGACATAATGACAAAGTATTTTCTAAATATCTGTCTTGAAAATGAATCATAATGTTAGGGAAAAATGAAACATAACTCAAGATTCCCTCTCAATAGATGGAAAATTAGTGATTATTTATTCTAAAGATCTCCTAACTGGCTACAGATTAATGCTACAATTAAAATCAGTGTGGACTAATTATTTTTCTTCTGTTTAGTGCCAGTGTTTTCATTATAAAGTGATACAATAATTAGTGAAAAATGTTTCCTATATTTCATGGTGACTTTAATTTGACTTGCATTTTTGTATGGAAAGGAGCTAACCACACAAACACAGTCAGCATCATTATAAAAAATGTGCAGCAATAAAAAGCATTTCATTATCATAGAATGACAAATTGATTTTTTCACATCCACAGAATGTTCTTATGAGTAGGACTCATAAAGAACGCACAAAGAAAAAAGTCTCAACATACAAAGTTATAAACAGTTACTGTCCGGTGCTTGGTCTGAACACTGTTTTTCTTCAATTTATTTAAGATGAACTTTCAGATTAGAGATGCCCTAACAACAAAGTCAAAATTAATTAGTCTTAACTAACAGACAAGTAGTAAACTCCTTAAGGTCAACTCTGCCCCCAAGAGAGTGGACATTAGGGAGAGATTTTAAAGCAATGTCTGTTTTTATAGGCAGTGCAGGAAAAGGCTAAGCCAATAAAACGTAATGGTTCAGTTCTATATTTTAATAGCAACCTCCGAAGGACAGAAGACTTCCCTGTGATTTGAAGGTAAAGCATTGTACCAGGTTGAAAATGACATGTAAGCATAGAAAATCACTATCATTTTACTTTCATCCTGAGTACTGAACGTAACAAGTGGACAGCAATCAAACAGATACCAATAATCAGCCTTTGGGGGACTGGATTACACATGCCCTGAGCCATGAGGAGGCCCCACAAGCTACCTTGTGGCTCCCTCAGTTTATCCAGTTGATAAATCACGGCAAGCACACACTGGTCTGTGTCTGGAGGTTGAAGAAACACCAAGTTAGGCATCTTGGGGTGCTGTTAGGATATGTTAGGCTTGAGCAGCTGTAGTCAATTAAAAATTCGTTTTCTCTCTGGTCCTCCTTGGTTAAATGCCATAACTTCACAGGGCACTGAGGTTTATGGCTGTAAAATAGCCTTGTCATTTTGTGAAGCCTAACAGAGCCAAGAGGTTTGAAAAATGCTTAAAAAGTGTTACTTAGAAAGCTGCCTCAATCATTAGTTTTTTGTTGTTTGCTTTCAGAAATAGTCTTCAAGCATCTCGCAGCTAAAGATTGCTGATATCAAATTCATGAGTAAAATAAAAGCTTAAAGAAAATCCATTTATTTATTCGTTTACAAAGTGTTTGTGCTACACACACTGCTAAGTGAATTGAAGAACTAGCATGCTTAGGTTACCCTTAGGAAGGGCTTTCGCAGAAAACTAGGGTAAAAATGTCAAAAATTGGTCACAAAGAAGACATGGTCTCCAACTCTCAAGTTGTCGAAACATTTATTTTACTCTCAGTAATGATTTGTTTTGCTGCCATATTTTTTTCACTTACATCATTTCATTTAATACATAAGAATAAAGGTTAGAAAATAACGCACAGTTTGTGTTCCAGAACCAGTTGGCCTATCAGCTGTTAAATTCTATTGAATACTCACAATGGGAAAGATAGAGATGTCTATTTAAAAATCGACAATGCTTTACAGACTCAATTATTTAATTCAGAATGAAGTATACATGTGGAAACAAATTTCCAATTACTGAAAAAGAAATCACCCAGAATTCTAGAAGGAATGGACTTAAGAAACTCTCCTAATTTGGAGCAGACTGAAGAAACAACAAAGTGTTATCCCGCTGGTGTTCAGTGTAATTGCAACCGCGATGGGACTCAGAATCTCCTCCAGGTGAAATTTGTCTTTCATCCAATCAGCGCAAACAACTAATGCACTGCAAGATACATTGAATTCCGTCCACTTCCCAATAAAGCCGGTGGAGTCCAATCAGGCATCTATTGTTAGCAGCGAATCTGAAATTGATACAATCATCACATTGATCCAAAGTTGTCAATCATCCTACAGCTTTACTACTTTTGCTCACTTCTTTCAGAATTTGTAAGTTTCAGTGGTGACTGTCAAATTTATTCCAAATTTTGGAGAGTAATTACTGAAATATTAGACTTTTAAAACTATTTGCAAATACAAACCTTAAAAATTCTTCATTATTTTTTCTACATGAACTTAATACTTTGACAAATTTACTTTCTACCAAAGACTAGTTTTATATTAATTAGTTTTTAAAAATTATTTTTCAAGTGCTATCTAAATCATATGCTGTATCATAAAATTTTGTGATTTATGGAGATCTCTTAAATTTATATTTTCTATTAATTGTGTGTGTACATATACTTAAAGCTAAAGGATACTGGCTCTGCAGTTTCCAGAAGAATTTATTTATTTTCCTACTATAAACCTTTTGGTTTATTTAAAAGAATACATTATGAGTTCCTTGAAGGCAGGGATCTGAACTGTATGTGTTTTGACATAATCTTAAATATGCCACATATTTTATGTACTAAGTTGTGGAGAAATGAGACTGGTACGTGAAGGAAGCATTTTCATTATCGCTACTTAGGTCTGAAGTTATCTGAGAGCTTTATCCATAATATTTGTGTTTCATTTCTCATAGTTTTGTGGTGTCGGTTCCTTCAATGTCAGATGATGTCAGGGCATTTTTCTGATTGGAACAAACTAGCGGACTCATTTCTGAGGCCTTGTATCCCAATGTGGTTGTGTCCTAGTAATTTTCTTATCCCAGAGGCACGATATCTGGCACCCACAACTCTGTGGGAGAAAGATCTATTTGGGCTTACAATCTGTAGAGGTCTCAATCCATATTCGTCTGGCTCCAAGGCAGTGTGCCTTGCAGAGGGACGAAGCATAGAATAAAAAGCTCAGGGCATTACAGGCAGGAAGCAGAGAGAGAGATCAAAGGAGAAAGGGACAGAGGCCCTTCCAGGTCACACCCCGTGACCCACCTCTTCCTATCAGGTTTTACCTCCCAATGTCACATTTAGCTGTTAACTCGTCAGTGGACTAATCCATTGATAAATATTGCACATTTGTGATTCAATCACCTCCCATGAGCCCCACCTCTGAGCACATGAGACTTTGAGGGCACATCTGTATATACAATATAACATAACACAAGCATTAAAATCCTCATGTAGGTTTCCTTTGAAAGTATAATGAAATTTAGTTTTTGTTCAGATTGGAGTTTTCATCTAATTATTTTATACTATTTCTACAAAATGCTGCCATAGGTTGGTGATAAGACAGTAGCTTTTTTTTTTAAGAATCTCTCCAATGCCCAATCCAAATAACGCATTTCATTTAGGAAACCATATACAAATAACTACAGTGTATCTCCAAATGATATGTTTGATCAAACAGGTAAAGTTCACCCTGATATTAAGATAAAGATGAGCACTTAAAGGCATTTTGTTCTGAACTTTAAAACATAAGAGGAAAAGAAGAACGCAGGCCAGGAGAGGCAAATTCACTCCTTCAAATACTGAGAGTATTTTCACTATGCTCATTTAGAAGCAAATGCAGAAAATTTATGAAATTTAATCACATCTGTGATTCAGTGCGGTTAACAGTTGAAAACAAATACCACTAAGCTTGTTTATGATCAACAATTCATTAGAGGAGATAATTACACCAATGTGTAGCATGTGTTTAAATACAAATATGTTTTCATTGCACTCATATTTTGTGTCACAAATAGAAAGATAATTACCATTTCTGAGATTCTGAATTCCCCACCCTCAATTGCAGTTGCTGTTTGTTACAAAATAGTCTATATATATATATATATATATATATATATATATATATATTTCAATGGCATTGGTAGCAGATGCCACCCATAGGATAAATGATGTCATTGACACTTGAACTATGAGACTGTAAACAGTGATGGAATTAGGTACTTACTGAAAAGGCCTTGCACATGTGATAAATTTTTTTTTTCACAAAAGAAGAATTGTAGCACCTGTTTGTAATGCTGCTATTAATATTCATATACCCACCCAGAAAAATCATATGCAAGCAGATGGGTGAAATTTGAAACCTGTCAAAGCACAATTTCATAATTGCTTTAAATAAAATATTCCTTAAGTTGTTAGAGAAGTAATTAGATTCATGCCATATTCGTTACTATTTTCCAGAGTCACAAATTTTATAATTAGGACAACTAATATGCTAGATATGCATCTCAACGTCAATTCCGGGTACAACATTTAACTTGCAAATCTTAATGGCAGTTGTAGAGAATCCAGTAATAATTCCATAAAGTTAAACAAGTGATGTTTTGAAACATGTTCAAATATTTTATATTATTCTTTACAAAATAGATTATTATTCCTGTTTGTGTTTATTTATATTTAGAAATATAATATTTATCATTTAACAAACAAGGTGTAATGAAATCATTTGTAGTGGGTAATGGTTTCCACCACTACAAGGCATGAAGCCAGTGATAGCGGCAGGTGCTTAGTTGAGTCTACAATTTGAGTTTTATATGTTAACAAATTTGCACCTGTATGACTAGAATTTTGGATGTTATATTTATAGGTGCCACACTTTATGATATTTGTTTAGTTGGTAAAATAACAGCATAATAATTTAATAATGGGGTTAATAGCATGAATTAATATGTGGCCAACTTTTTTTTCTTTTTTTCTTTTGGTACCAAGAATCAAATTCGCAACCTCGTGCTTGCGTAGCAGGCGCCTCTGAGCTATATGCTGGCCCTGCCAATGTTTTTCTTACTATTCACACTTTTAGAACTTTTATCACGTTTTAATTATGAGATATTAATTTTGTAATATCAGCCCATAGAATCAATCTCCATGTCTTCATTAAAATTTCCCTTTCTCTTTCAGGGTCAGTAATTTTCCAGGATTTCAAAGCTAGTTTGATTCTTGAACATACATTATCAGAACATAAAATTTTAAGTGCCAGAGAGAGTAGAGAGTAAGACCACTTAAAATTATCTGAGAGGTGCCTAATAACTTTGTCACCACTCCTGGGTTTCTAAAGTAAGAGGAAAATGAGATAAAAATCACTGCTTACTACAAGTTGGAGAAAGCATTGTACTTTTGATTAATTTCTATTAGTCACATTGAAGTAGAGAACAGGTCTGGAATGCGATATATGGTTGTTATTATTTAGAACTGTCCTGGACAGTAGAGCCGATGCTACAATCAGAAACCAAAGGAGCAAACACTGAGGGAGACTGACGGAGAACCTCTATATCCCTCTCAATATTTCTAGTGTTTATGAGGGTAATTGTCTGTCCCAGTAGGTAAAGTATAAAGTAATGTATTAATTTTAGCATGTAAAATTCAGATGACCTGAACTTATCCAGTTAGCCTGAAATGCACTATTAAACCACTACCTAATGTTTAAATTGTGATTAAGAATTTGACAAATTGATCATAAGTGCTTTATTATTCCTTTCTCCTTAAAAAAGTGATATTGACCTGAAAATTGCTTTAAGGAACATTTAAAGACAGACACGTTCAAATGTCTCACAATGTTTTACCACATTAACGCCAAATAATAATAATAATAATTAACAATACGTTTATATGTAAAAAAAATCCCAGGAAACCATAAAAAGAAACTTGGAATGTTAGAGGAATACAATTGCATTGGGTTTCCTAAAGCAATAATAATTAGTTTATAATTTTCACGAAAGAAAGTTATATATCAAAAACAATAAAATGCACAAATTTCTAGAAATGTTCTAAACTAAAATATGGAAATTTCACATGTAAATATGCAGGTAAAATATCGGGGTTATAAATGTGTATTAAACAAAGTAGAAAAATACTTATTTTTTGTGGCTAGCAGTGCTGAAAATCAAACCCAGAAAACCACACATGCTAAGTATGTACCCTACTACTTAGCAGCAACCCCACCCCAACGTAGAAATATTTTGAAGTGGTAGTGCAAGTGTTCTAGACAGCAAATGGCAACCCTGTACTCTTACAAACAGCATATGAACATACCTCAGAGATACTTCCAAACCAGGGCAATAATGCAAACATCACAATAACTCAAATCAAGCAAATTTTTTGGTTTCCCTAGGCACATAATAGTTATGTTTACAACATTGCTGTAAACTATTCGGTGTGTATTAGCATTATTCCTAAAGAAATATACCTAATTTTAAGAATACTTTATTCTTAAAATTGCTAAATAATATTTAAACCTTGGGAAAATTATAATGTTTTTGCTGGTGGAAGGTTTTGGCTCACTGCTAACAGCTGCTGATGGATTCGGTAGTGATTACTGAAAGTCAAGGTGGCCGTGGCAGTGTCCTAAAGGCACCAGTGAAGTTTGCAACATCGACTGATTCTTCCTTTCACAAAAAATTACCCTGCAGCAGGTGATGCAGTGCTAAAGCCCTTTACCAGAGTAGAACTTTTTCAAAATCAGAGTCAACCTTTTCCTTCTCTGTCACTGTAATTATTGAAAATATTCTCAAGCCTTTATTGTCAATTTAACAGTGTTCATTGTCTTCCCCAGCAATAATGCACATCTCAGGAAACCACTTTCCTTATTATCCATAAGAAACTGTCCTTCCTGCACTACATTTTATGAGATTCAGCAACACAGTCTCCTCTGAAGACTCCACTTCTAATTCTGTTTCTCTTGCTATGTCCATCCCATCTGCAGCTACTTCCATTACAGAAGTCTTGAACACTTCAGTGTTACCCATGGCAGCCAGAACCAACTTTGTCCAAACTCGTGGTAATGGACATTTTCACCTCTCTCATGATCCAGGAATGTTTTTTGTGGCATCTAGAATAGCGTAACTTTCCCAAAGGCTTTCAATGTACTTTGCCCTAATCCATCAGAGGAATCATTATATATATAGCAGCTATAATCTATGTATTTCTTAAACAATAAGACTTGAAAGTCAAAGTTACTTCTGGCTTCAGGGTCTATAGAATGAATGGCGTGTTAGTTGGCATGTAAACAACATTAGCTACACTGCATGTCTCCATTAGAGCACTAACATTTTGAAGGGAGTGTATTTCCCTGAGCATAGTTCTCAACGATGAGCTTAAAATACTCAGCAAACCAGGTGGCAAATGATGCACTGTTATCCAGATTATTCTATTGCATTTATAAAGCAGAGCTAGAGTGCATTTAGTGTAATACTTCAGGGTTCTGGAATATTGAAAGTGGTAAATGAATATGAGCTTCAATTTAAAGTCATCAGATTCATCAGCCCCTAATAGTCTGTCCTTTGAAACTCTGAGTGTAGGAATTGACTTCTCTCTAGTTATGTAAGTCCTGCATGACCACCTCTTCCAAAATGAATCTGCTTTGTCTACATTTAAAGTCTGTGGTTCTACCTCTTTCATTAATTATTTTAGCTAGATCTTCTGGATAACTTGCAGCAGCTTCCACAGCTGCAGTGGATGCTTCTGTATGCACTTTTATATTAAGGAAATGACTTTTTTCTCTAAACCTCATGAACCAATGGTATCTAGCTTCAACTTCTTCAGTTTTAGCCCCTCTCTAAGCCTTCAAAAAATTGAGAAGTCAGGTCTTTTCTCTAGCTTAGGTTTTTGATTTTTTGACTATAATAATTTTCTTCATTTTAAAGATAAAAGAATGAAAACATTTTGACAAACACATACCTTTACAAAATAATAGAGAGACAGTACAAGCAATACAGAATTTCAGATAAGGCAATAGGAGCTTAACAATGGTTGTTGTATTACATGTTGATATCTCCCAGCAGAGTAAAAAGAAAATCCACAAATTGGGAAAAATTTTTAGCTGACTGTCCCTTGGACAAAGGACTTCTGTCTAGAACATATAAAGAATTTCAAAAAAACTACCTCCCTCAAATTCAAAGACCCAATTGAAAAATGGGCATCTGAGATGAACACACACTTCTCAGATAAAGAAATACAAATGGCAAATGAATACATGCAAAATTGTTGAATATCATTAGTCAGTCATGAAATGCAAATTAAAACAACTTGGAGATTCCATCTCACTGCAGAAAGAATAGGGTAGTTTTTGACTTAAAGGAATGTTATGGTTGATTTGATCAATCCAGACTACTAATTTTTACTAATTTTTTTTCTACATTGGCAACTGGTACATGATTTATAATTTTCACCAAGGTTTTGTGTGCATTCAAAATTTGAATAACTGTTACAAGAAGCCTAAGAATGTGATCTTCTTCAACTTTTCACGTGCTCTCTTCCTAAGCTTAATCATGAAGAGCTTTTTATTTAAGTGTGAGAACTGGGACTGTTCCTTTTGCTTGAACACTTACAGGCTGTTGTAGGTTTATTAACTGGCCCAATATCAAGACGGTTGAATCTTATGGAATAATGAGGCCTTCAGAAAGGGAAAGAGACTGAAAATCACCAACTGGTGGAGCAATCAGAACATACACAACTTTTATGGATTGAATTCCCATCTCATACAGATGTGGTGTACGACACCACCAAGCAATTAGAGTAGTCAGATCAATAGATCACCATATCAGATATAATAATAAAGTTTGGGGGCAATGGTGCAGAGATTTGTTGAGAGCACTTGCTCCATACAAGGTAGCCACAAATCTTCAACTTGTTCTAAAAGTATTTGCGAAGTATTGAAGCAAAGGACAGCAAAATGAGTCATAAGTCATGCTTGCATTTAGTATGTAAAACTAAAAAAAGAGATATTTAAAAATTTTCCAGAATAAAGAAAAAGAATGATTTGAAATGATACCAGAGAAGTGTGAGACTACAACAAAAAAATTATATGTTTATCCATAAGCAAGAAGCTTCATTAAGAAATTAAATCAGTAGTGGCATCGATAGACTTTTAGTGTTTTAAATGATTTTTCTCGTATAAAGAATTATTGAGAGGTACACAAAAGTATCCAGACTGATCAATTAGAATGCTCTTTTAATTGTAAAGAAAAAAAATGGTGGGAATTTTGACTAGAAATTTCATAATGAAATCTGAGAAAAAGATATTTATAAAGTATGTTTTAGAATTTATAGAAATTGGAAATTTCTTGGAAGAAAGAGAAAATTTATGTGAATGACAACCACGATTCTGGTTTAAGAAGTTGGGTGTTGTTCCATCAAGTGAAATAGAGAACACTGCAAGGAAAGTATTTGGGGGCAGAAAGAATCAATTCAGTTCGGGATATGATGAGTTCAGGATACTTGTGAAATGACAAATCATAGATTTGAATAAACAATTAGATATTTGTTTATTTTGGTAAAAGTAGCTTGAACTATAAATTGCAGAGTTAAGACTATGTACTACCTGAATTCATGGAAACAGTCTTGGTTTCTCTGGGTACAATAACATGAAGATGAGAAGAGAACTAGCCCTCCAATGAGGAACTCTTCGGGAGAGGAATGCAAGATGGGAAGAGGCCCAAAGTGGAGAACCCATGAGGGAGGAAGTAAACCAGAAATATGTGGCATCACAAAAGCTAAGGCACGTGAATTTCTCAGAAAGAAAAGATGTATCCATACTGAGGAACACTGACCAATTATAAGGTAGCCTGAGGAATTAAAACAGTCTAAGTAGTGAATTAAATATTTTATCCTGTAGATTATTGATTATGTTATGAAAGAAAGGTCAGTTATGATGGAATGATAGTGATGAAAACTAAATGGAAGTGGTTTGATGAGTAAATAGATGGTGTTGTGGTTTATATTTAATATCTCCCTGCAAATTCTCATGGACTAATAGGCAGGACTTTCAGGAGGTGATTGGATCCTGTGTGTGTAACACTAGATTAGTACAGTGCTGTTTAGAGTTTAGAGTTGAATATAAGGTTCAGAGGTAAAGCCTGGTGGGAAGATGTGGGGCCACCAGAAGGAGTAGGGATGTATAATTTGTAGCAATTTATTGAATTAAATATTGCTGATGAATTGGGTATGTTGTGGCAAGAAATGAACATTGGATTTAGTGATCCTTTGTTCACTGATGATCTGGATCTAGAACATCTAAACTTCTGAAACTAGTAAGAGCAAAGCATGATAGGAATAGTTTCAAGACCAAATAGAAGCAGAAAAGTTGAACATGGTGTCTTAATCAGCTTTTGGTACTACTATGCAAATACCTGAGGTAATGAAATTATAAAGAGAAAAGGTTACTTTTGGTTCACTGATTTTGAAGTTGTCATTTATGTTGGATTGGGCTTGTTGCTATGGTGCTCTGGTGAGGATTCACACCTTAGTGGAAGCATCCAGTGCAGTGAAAGCATTCATCCCAAGGCTGGGAGGCCAACGAGGGTGAATAAGCGGTCAGCGTCCAACTCTACTCTTCCAGGGACAAAGTCCAAGTGGCTTGAAGAACCTAATAGGCTAGATCTCTTAAAGATTCCAGAACTTTCTAGTAGTGTCAGTGTAGGAACCAAGCTTTTAACATATAGGCCTGTGGGGACATAGTTCAGATCCAAAGTGTAAGAGATGATGAATATAGACTTTTCTCATAAAAAGTTTGTTCTTAAGAAATAAGAAAATGAGAAGATGTTTCACTTTGTTTGTTTGTTTTAAAAATATAAGCTAAATAAGATCCTATGTATATATTTATGGATAATTTTTCATTGTAAAATGGCAATGCCAGACATGATTTCTAGTGCAGTACTTTTGAAAAGCAGAAAGTGACCATCTAATGGCAGGCTTCCCTTTTTCTTGGATCATCAATAACTCATGCTTGATGGTTTATCAGAAGAAATATGTGTAGCTGAGCAGGTAGATAGTAATGAAAGTAGATAAAAATTAATTTCTGAGTGAATTGATTTTCTAAGTAAATTGACATGAAGTATGAAGAAGGGAATATGAAAATGAGATTTGAAAAGGCAACAAGTGGAAATAATTACCATTTGCAATTAGGATAGTTGTTCAGAATTCTGGTTAGTTGAAAAAGATAGGATCACTGCTGAAGATGTCCAAGACATAAAGTTTAATATGAATGTCTTTAAAGAGAGAGAAAGGGAAATATATAGTATTAGGTTCAAGGTCATCTTTTCCATATGAGGTATTTGGGAAGAAATCATCCATCATTTGATAAGACTGTAGAATATTCAGGAGACAGTCACATAAGCTGCAGTGATTTCATTAAAAATTTGGAAATTTTGACATTTAAAAAATCTACTTAATTACTTACTTTTACAACATGGAAAAATAGAAATAAAATAATGTAAAATCTCCAAGAACATAAATATGGTTTAATTTTTAGGCAATTTTTCAATAATTAAGAACTTTCTAGAAAAAAAGCAATGTGAATAACTACACAGAAAACCTTAATAGGTCTATCTGAAAGACCTAGGCCTACTGTTTACCCTGGGGATAACAATGGTAACATGGTTGTACTGCTGACTTCTATCGCTTTGCTAAAAGGATCAGTTAGTGATTAATTATTTGATCAGTTTTGCATGTCTCTATTGGTTTTCCTGAGAAACCACTTTGAAGACATCAGTGTGTAATACAGCAAACACTGGTGATTTCCTACCACTTTGTCTGTAATTCAGTATTGCTTGTATCGTTCTCATGCTACTTTTTAAAGGGATGTCTATTTCTTAATATGCTTTCCTTCTTTTATTTTTTAAAATAAATTTAAAAAAGAAAATACTCGACAGAAAATTCCAAGGATTTTCCAAAATATTACATTTTTTAACATATGATTACAGTGGTGCAGTTAATTTAAAAGTTGAAAGCAGAGTCATGATGACATAAAGTGAAGCATGTGGTTTTGGAATTAAAATTATTATGTGTACAAGAACCAATTTGCTTTTTATCTTCTAAGTAATTGTGGGCAACTTTTACAAAAATCTTCATTTTATTTTACTTTTTGAAATTCTTTTCAGTTTTCATTATTTATTAACATATATGGAGTAATAATGGCTATGTCCCTCCTGGGGAGTTGGTAGATGTACCTACTTTCTAACACTTTCCGTTATCCAGTGACCCTCCTTTTACTTCCTGCTTCCATCTCTTGACCCATACTGACGTATGAAAGATCTGTATCCACTTTTCCTATTATCTATCTTTTATTTTACTCTTTATATATGTTTTGTTTTGTTCATATCAGAGATAGCCTGTGATACTTAAGCTTGTCTGTCTAATCTATTTCACTGATTTATTTCTCAAAGAGTATCCATTTTTCTACAAAGGACTCAAGTTCAAACTACCTTATTGTAAAAAGATAAATATCAGATTATCATTCTTAATATGTATGAACATATTTTGCACAAGTAAGCTAAAGATATAATACCTGGAACAAAGGAAAAATGTGGGTTGTTAGCTGTTATTCATATAATAGTAGCTATTTACCTATGCTATCATTACTGTTACAAGTAGATGTGTTGATATTAGATACCTAAGTATCTCACTCATCTACAATCCTTATATTTTTGATTACCATAGTTATTAAGGTTTTGTTAATTGAATAAATGGTGTCCTATTCAATTGTCAAGTACAGTATTTTAAACATTGTTATTATTCACCTCTCTTCACTGCTTAGTCAGATATTGCTGGCTCCTAACTTAAACACTATATAATTGACACTGTGGTAAGGCAGTATAAACTCTACAAAGTTAGAACAATGGTGGTATATCTTAGTTACTTTTCTCTCATTGCTAGGACAAAATATCTGGCACCCAAAATTAAGAAAGGAAAAATCTTTCAGCTCACAGTCTGTTGAGGTTTCAGTCCATATTTGACTGGCTCCAAGGCAGAGAGGCATATGGCAGAAGGCAACAGTTTATCACTGCAGAAAACAGCAAAAGGAACAAAAGTAAAAAGGGAGGAGCAGCAGAATAAGCCTCATCCCTACTTTATATTGCACGCAGCCCCCACCCCAGGAGTGTGTAGCATTCATACTCATAATTCTAGCACTGGACCACTGGACACTGAATCAGTAAAGAACCCTGGAAGACCACTTCATGACTGCATGAGACTTTGAGGGGACATCTAGACCCAAACCATAACATTCCTTCCCTACCGCCCTAAACACCCATTGCCATCCCTTTATGCAAAATACATTTTAGTCCATCTCTAAGAATTGCCAAGTACCTAAAAGTTTCAGCATTGCTGAAAAGTCCAAGTCCCAAGTCTCCTCCAAGATGTAAGGCAAACACTTAAATGTGAGTCCCTCTACAAATGTAAAATTAGACACTTCCAATATTCAATGGCATAAGGTAAACATGCTCTGCTGTGGGCCCTGTGGCTGCTCCGCTGTGAGCCCTGCGGCTGCTCCACTGTGGGCCGTGCTGAGGGCGCCCCACGGACTGGACCTGCCCCCACCTATAGCACAGTGACGGGACGGAACCGGGCAGTCTGCTGTGAGCATAAGTGCTTTCCCACCTCCAACCATGGCAGTTTGTATACACCCATATATGTTATAGTATAGTCTGAGGCAGCTATATCTCTTCCCAAGGCGAGAGTCCAGGGGTATAGATAAACCCAGGAGTACAGTTATTATCACAGGGAAGATGACTGATTGAGTGGTAGGGCAACAGAGATGAGGGAGGAGAAAAGTGAATGATCAAATGGGCCATCATCTATGTAACTGAGTAACAAATGTGAAGGTAACACTATGTAGGACAGCATCCAGAGCTAATTCCCTTCTATGTTCTCTATAATTTTGTATTTCCTCAATCGTTTTTGTATTAACAGAAGTGAAGATAACTTTATATTATACAGCATCCAGTGCTAATTCCCTACTGTCTTCTCTATAATTTGGTATTTCCTTTAATGTTTATGTGTTAACTAATGTGAAGATAACATTATGTAATACAGCATCCAGTGCTAATTCCCTACCATAATCTGTATAATTTTGTATTTTTGGCATTGTTTATGGCTTATTCTGGTTCATATGTCTCCATTCTTTTGTCTTTAAAATTTAAAAAAGATGAAAAAAAAATAAGATAAGCATTATCATTCCAAAAGGTATAAACAGGAGGCTACAAACCACAGGGATCAAAGCAAGTCCAAAATCTATTAGGGCAAACATTAATTCTTGTAGTTCCACATTCAACATCAAAGGCAGGCTTTGGCAAATTGTGAGCACCATGTAGCTCCACCTCTATGGAACTTCTGGTGGTTGCAGCTCCCACAGGTTCTTTTTCGGGCCTGCTTTGCTCCCTCCTTGCAGCTTTCCTCAGACAATCCATGCTCCTGGCTTTTCCAAATTTCTGGAGTCTCCACTGCACCTTCCACTTCATACTTACATCTTCACATACTTCCCTCACACATGCATACTGGTTGGTCTCCCAGGCCTTTGGAAATTTAGGTGGAAACATTCTTAACCTCGGAACTCTTGCATTTTTCATGCACCTAAAACCAACGCCATGTGGATGATCCCAAGGAGTGCTGTTAGTTGGAGCAATAACCAGGCTTTCTTTTGTCTTGACTGTAGCGGTCGAGTGCTTGGATCACTGAGCACTCTGAACCTGATTTTGAGGAACAATTTCTCTATATTGCTGCCATTCTGGAACATGACATTCTTCAGCTTTCTCCTCAAAGCAAAATCTTTCGCTTTTGCAGGTTTGAGGCTGCAAATGATGGAGATTTGCCACTTCTTGTGATGCCCTCAGGCCATCTTTTATATTCTCCTGTTCCTTCTCAGAAATTGAGATCTCCTCTGCTCTGTGTTTGCAGTCCACAGCTTTACTGAAGCTTCCCTTCTGGCCAAACTCACATTTTAAATCATCCTGCTGGGCTCTTTGCTCTTGATTCTCAATATATATCTGATCAAAAGCCCCAAACAATAGCCATGCCACTGCCTAAACATTCAGCTGCCTGGAAATTTCTTCTGCCAGATTCTTTAGTCCACTGGTCTTAATCTTAGTCTTGGGCAAACTATCTGGACACAAGCAAAATGCAGACAAATTTTCTGCCAAACCATAACATCTGGAGTCTAGCACTCAGTGCAGTGCTTCTTCCCAGCAAAAATCTCCTGAGCCTGGTCTTTACCGGCAGAATTTCTCTCAGCCTTCTGGTCTTCTGAGCTCTGACCAGAATCTTCCATACAGAAGAGCCTAAGGTGTTTCAGTTCTACTCTTTCAGGCAACATATATAAACCTTTCCAAACTCTTCCCACAAGCCATTCCCAAAGGCTTTGAACTACATAATAATGTATAGTCACATCAATGATCTCACTCCAAATATCAAATTCTGTCTTATTGCTGGAACAAAATATCTCATACCCAGAATTAAGGAAGAGAAAGATCTATTTAGCTCACAGTTTGTGGAGGTTTCAGGTCATACTTGGCTGGCTCCAAGGAAAAATGGCACATAGCAGAGGGCAACAGTTCACTGAGTCAGAAGACAGCACAAGCAGCAAGTGCAAAAAGGGAGGAGCTACAGGGAGCAAGCTTCTTTCCATCCCTTATATTGTATGCAAGCTACCTGTCCCAGGGTAGGTGTAGCACTAACACCCATAATGCCAGCACTGGACTATGAATCAATCAAAAACTCTAGAAGCCCACCACTATGACTGCATGAGGCTTTGGGGGAGACATCTAGACAAAAACCATAACATAGCAATTATAATCTAAATATGCACTGGTGATAGAGAAATAAAAATAAGGTGAAGATATAATGTCCTAAGTGTTTCTCATTTGAGTTTCCCTCAGGGAATCTAAAATATAAATGAAGACAAATGTGGCAAAGCTAAAGAAGCAAACAAGATTCTGAGGCCTTCCCAGATTAGCAGCCAAATGAAACTATACTTACTTCATGGGTTTAGAGGACAAGGACTAAAAGTGGTCGCCAAACCCAAAAAGAATTGGCTCACAAAAGGGTGGTGCACTCGTGGGGAAACAAGGCACAACTTACAGTGGCAAATCAGCGAGGGGTTACAGAAAAGTGACTGCATTTCCCTTTTCCCTGAATATTTTGCCAATATCTTTCACTGACTGCACCTCACTGGATGTCAATCACCAAGGTTGTTCCTTTGGGGTTCAGATGAGGACCGCAAAGCCAGTAGGATGTATGGGAGTGTGATGTATTGGGATAGGGTATAAAGAAAAGTGTAACAGATGAACCACATGTATTAGCATATATTGTTCCAACTAGTTTTCTTTTCTTTTCTTATCGTTTTCATTTTTTCAGCTCCACCTCTGGGCATGGGTTGTTTTCTATGGTTTTGTAAGAATAAAGAACAATGAATTGAAATGTAAATACACAATGGTAAAGGCCATTTTGAGTGGGACAAACACAAATTTTATATTTTTTTCCAAATTTTAAGACATCAAAATTGTGTCGATCCTATTTTCCAGGCTCTTGAATTTTAATATTGAATTTTATCACTCATGGTCAGTAGTAATGAGTTCATGTCTGACAAAGTCTGAAAATCCTTCTGTCAGTTGTACCACTCCTACTTCTAATCATCTTGACGGTACCTAAAAATGTCGGCTTTCGTGGAAGGGAAACGTCAGCCTCGATAACTTTCACTCTCACATATTCTAAGCAAATTATGGGAAAAATTATCTGCTTCTAACTTTCCAAGGTAGACAATAAAAAGCCTGGACATAGATCTCAGTTTTTATACCAGCACTTTATTCTCTTGCAATAGATGTAGACAAATCCTACTAGACGATACAGATCCTGGACCTGTCTGACTGAGACAGACAGAAGAGAGCTCTGTGTTTTCAAACATTTTCTGTGGACATTTTATATTCTTGACTAAAGTGTGTAATGACTATACAATCCACGCACCACTGTCTAATATATGTTTAATTAATGTTGCATCAAAGGTTTGCTGTGCATTTTTATGCAAATAGGACCCTAAGTACATCTGTAGGTTTTCTTTTCTTTCTCACTTTTTTCTTCTGGTGTTTTGCTCTCCTGAGGTACAAAACCGAGCAACAAAATTACCTTAAAGAGGGTTTATGAATCACAAAGGAGAATTCTTTATGTACCTTGTTTCCATATGAAAGTAGCAACATTTGTGCATAAATGGCTTGCATCATTTTTTTATGAATTGGGCCTTAAGTGCCCATGATTGTCCTCGGTATTCATTTTTTAGTCATTAAGTAGCGTTGAAACAACAGGAGGAGAAAAAAGGAAACATTTTGTACCTGTGGTACACACTTGGGCAACACAGCTTTCGGAAAATAGCTACACTCTTATCCTTTTACATGTAAAAATTATGCCGGGACAAAGACAAGTGTGGATTGATGAAAAGGTAAATAATATATTTCTGAAGCATTAATAGTCAAAGCCGTACTCTGGATGAGAAATGCATTGATTTTCTTATTGGACTCACATGCACTCTCGTATTTTGCCAATCTATGTAGGTCCATTGACAGAAATAGGTTGCTCTAGATGAAGAAATGAATAATTTTTTTCCTAACTGTAGGTTAATGTGTCATCTCTCTTACAATATTACATAATAATCACCTCTTATGACTGAAGAAGAAAGGTATGGCAAGCGGATGTTTTCAAGGTTAGTTTTGTGTTTTAGTATTTTACATCACAGACAAAGCATGAAAGCCTTGAGACAAGAGGAATGTTTCTTCTGAACACTTGCAGAAACATCTAGAGATTTTTCTATTTTATTATGGGGTGAACTGTGTCCCCTCAAAATTCATATGTTGAAGTTTCAACTCTTAGTATCTCAGTGTGTGCCTGTATTGGGACATAAGGCCTTTAAAGCCATTAACTGAGAGAAATGAAGTCATAGGTGTAGGCTCTGCCCTCGTGGAACTCCTGTCCCTGTAAGAAGAGATGTACACAAAGGCAGATATTTAAAAATACAGGAAAAGGGCCACCACTGATAAGAAAAATGGACATTTCTGTAACATTCATCTCAGATGTCTAACCTCTAGAATTGTGAGAAGACAAATCCACGTTGTTTAAGGCACACAGGGTGTGTATTTGTTATGGCAACTCTAGAAAACACATTCAGCCTCCAATTCTAGTTACCAGTGTACTGTAGATTACGAGTAACATTTGTTCCTCTCCACTGAGGTTAATGGAGGAGCATGAGTTGTTGCAGGTAGAAATTTTTACCACTCATATCTACTGAATGTTGAGTCCAGTTCTTTCTTATACACTCTAACCTTTCAAGCTGTATATTACGGATTGTTAAAACACTTTCTTATTATTCAACCTGTTATCGCTATTAGTCTTACTTGGATTTATTGTGTAGGTAAGCTTTGTTCCTATTTTGAAGGTATTGAAACAAAAGTAGAAAGACGCATCTCTATTAAAGTCAAAACTGCCACATTTGATATGATTCCCCTTAGATCTGGCTGCTTCTTCATGACCTCAGACACTAGAAAATGTCCACTTCTGTGAGCATCAAACATCTGATAGTTTGCATTGAATTCAGCGCTAAAGTGTGAAAGACAATAACTATGACACAGTAAGTATCTAATATGTATTTGAAGAACTGATGAATGGATGACTGCTTTCTCTATCAAGAAGCTCTCAAATAAATAAAGTAGAAAATACACTTAACGGCACAGTACCACAGAAGGCTAAAGGATGAACCTGTTCTGTGTAGAAAATTTTTCTGGAGTGTAAGCTGACCCAATTGGGTTTTGGACTACATTGCCACTGCAGTTAATTTTCTAACTCTATTTTGACAGTACATTGTTAGTGCCAAATACATGTATAATTAATTCTACATTATAATATTTCCAACCTGGGACCTCCTGAATGCTAGGCAAATGCTCTAACACTGATAGCACCATCCCTAAAATGTTCATATTACCTAATGCAAGTAAATGTAGTAGTGGGTGATGAGAAACTGTAAAATATCTCTCAACTGTAAATAAAGCAGAAGACTCACAGAATCTGCCACATGGTCTGAAAAATGAAACACCAATAATATTTCAAATACTATAGAAAATATGGCGAAACTTTCAACCCATACCATGGCAATGGCTGCTAATTTACAGCCCCTGGAAGGGGGCATTTTGTAGGGAACAGCAGACTACTAATACCCACAATAATGGTATAGTGGCCTCTAAGATGTTTGGCAAATTATGGCAAGAGGAAAGGTTAAGAAAAGAAAAACGTGCAATCCGGGGGAATAAATAACGTGAAATTTATTGTTGGATTTTAATAAAACTGATTAAAACTTAAAAACAGTTCAGAAAAGGATGGATTTTCACTAGATTTTTGAAAAACCAGGGACTGAGAAATAGGAAAAAAAACAGAAACAAGAATATCTTGAGGATATGGTAAGGATATTTTACCTAAAGGTGTTAGGAGTTCATGATACATTTTCTGTGTCCTATATAACAGTTCATGTGTGGGGGATGTTTGAGTTTGGGTGTTCCATTGTGATGCGGTGGATTGACAACTGGTGGTCAACTCATAACACCCGGCTGAACTGAGGAAGTGTGGTGCTGGCTGTGGGAGGCCCACCTGAGGATTGCTGCCAGCAGCACAAGAAGCAGAACTGGAGAAGAAGAAAAGGCTGCTGGGAGCAGAGAGAGGCTGTTGGGAGTAGAGAGAAGCTGTAAGAAGCTGTTAGTTTACTTGGTGGAGCTTGTCAGGCAGGCTTTCCTGATTAACTTGGCTGTTTTCATCCTCCAGTGAGCTCGGGACCTTGTTGTTGCTGAGAATGGCTTCCATTCACTTTGCGGGAGCTCTGGTCCTCACTCTGAGCATTGCTTCCTGGCTCCAGAGGGGAAGATGGTGTACTGCTCAGTCTTCTAGAGAAACTTGTATGTTGGATTTCTTGATGGGCATTTGGCTGTCCTGATCCTCAGAGGAGCACGGGACCTCACTATTGCTGAGGGTGGATGTGGTGCTTTTTGGTGGAGCTCTGGTTATTACTTTGAACATCGCATATGTCTCCGCATGTTAGCACATCCTTCACCCCACCAGCACAGACTTTGCAGCTTCCATCACTGACCTTTGGGCCTGCCAGTGCAGATCTGTGAAACAGGCCCGCATGAGATACTGTTATGGGCCCTAGGTCTCCAGCTGGACTCGTGTGAGGCACTGTTATGAGCTTTACTTCTTCAGCTGGATTCATACAGGACATTATTGTGGAATCCAGGCTCTCAGCTAGTCAACATTCTTTGGTCTTTTGTGTGTGGACAGATTTCCTGTTCTCTCTTGTGTATAATTCTTTGGGTGACTATTATAAATAATTGTATAAAATATGTGTCTTGTGTTATAGTTTTCTCCTTGCAATAAGCACCAAACTGTGACTTGTGAAATCACTCTGAAATGTAGAATCAGAAACTGATTCTTCAGGTCTAGTTTATGGTTAACACGTCATCACTTTTGTTATTTTTATTATGTTAACATATTTTTTAAATTTTACAATGTCTTTCAGGGAAATGAGACCGGTAATTAGAGCACTATGAACAAAAGTAAGAGCCCATAATGGCTTACCTTTTCAGAGAAGTTACTCTAGTTTGGTTGCCAATGCGAATTCCACACACATTATCCCTAACTGTCACAAATGCTATTAGTCTCCTTACTTTAACATGGGCATGATTACATGTGTAATGTACACAGCTTTCCTCTATTAAGTGATATATTTCACATTTCATATGGTAAAAGTAGAAGAGGTGAAATAGGTAAAAAATAGCTTGTATTAGACATTGCTTTCATATCTTTTCATCTGAATTTCATCATAAAAAGTGAATACAGAGATTAGTTTTCATAATTTGAATTTGTTCCTTCCTAAGTTTCTTTCGTTTTTCTTTTTCTTTTTTGAGACACGGTCTTGCTATGCCATTCAGGCTGGGCTTGAACCGATTATATAGCCCAGGTTCATTTTGAATCCACTGGATCCTCCTGCCTCAGCCTCCCAAGTGCTGAGAATATAGGAACGTGTCAACATGCCTGGCTCTGAAATTTCTTTTTTGAAGAAATTCTTCAAAGCTACAAAAACTAACAGGAAGCAGAATCATGATTTCAACAAATTATTCAATTCCAAGTGTAATGAATTTTCTCATTTTGTGATGAAGGAAAACAGAAAGGGCTTGGGGAAAAGCATAGTAGGTGACAAAAGAATTACCTCAAACAACTAATGAAATCAATTAGTCAAAACACTGATAACAAAACCAGTTAATTAATCCAAATGCTGTGTTTAAGTTGTTCATGAAGAGTGAGGGTCTATGCTAAATGCCCTAAACCCTACAGTGCTATCACACTCAGTTCTCTTTTGTTCTTTCTTTCAAGTTGACAACAAATAGATCTGCTAGACTTCACAGAGTAATTGTTTGAAGGAGAGCCTTTTGCCTAGACAATTTTAATTGGCATGCTTTCCATTAAAATGTCCAAAGGAAACCTTGACTTTCACCTTTGATCATTTAAAATAGATACTGAATAATTTTGTTACGGATATAAAACTGCAAAATTTTAATGAGGTAAATTGCTTATGGAGCTCCCACTTCATTAGTTCAGTCATTAGCTGTCACTTCTAATTAGATAACTAAATTCCCTACATTTGTAAAATATCATATTTAGTACAAACTTAACACTGACTGCCATTAATTTAATGTAATATAGCTACATTTGTGGTCCTTCAATGCAACTTTAGTTTTGTAAACATTTGTATTTTAGTTGCATTTTAATTTTAATATGTACTGCATTATTTTCTCTATTTTATATCAATTTATCTTATTTAAAATGATGACTTTGAAATAGGACTTCTTTTAAAAATAAATACAATTGATAGTTACTGAGTTTATTGTTTTGATTTAACATGCAGTAGAAATTTGTATGAGATCTTGCACATTTCTTTTAAAATATCATCTGATACATTCATAGCATCCTTGCTAAGCAAAAGTTCCTGCTCATCTCTTCTGATTTCCCCCAGCAGGGTCACGCCTCTCTCCTTTGTACATGTGCTGGATTCCAATCTGCACCCACCAACTTGCTCAGCCTCTTACTCTTTGACCTAGTCCAATTTTGTCTTTAATATGTAATGTAGCTATATTTCACATTTTAGTTCCAAAATATGGAAGAGCTGTATTGAATTAAAAACAACTCATTAGTAAGTATAGACATTACTCTCTCATATTTTTTAATCTTCAGATTTTTTAATCATCAGCATCAGAAATAAAAAAAAGCATTCTTTTCATATTTTGATGATATTTTTCTTATACAAACACAAATGTAGCCTAAGGATTATATTTTACCTCACATGACACAATTAGGCATTCTAAGCATTGAGCCATGCTTTTGGCCGTCAGTTTTTGAAAGTTGAAACACTATTCCTCTTCAGTGTAATATTAAAAGTCAACCATTTACTTAGATTTTTCATCTTTGGTGCTACATCATTCATCCACAAAACCAAAGAGATGCTTATCATTGCTTTATAAATCCTCATTCCCACATCGTCATGCATAGGTAATAGAGAATGGAAAATATTCTGTCACATGACTATCATGTATAGTTTATAAATTAGATAACAAATCTTGTTTAATGTTCTCAAATGAGTCTTTCAATCTTAGATTGTATAGTATCCTTATCTAACTTATTTAAGGAAAGCAGTATTCTTTCAGAATTGAATGTGGAAGTTTCCAGATAAAAACACATATACATTATTTTTATTCCACATATGAAATAAAATGTGTATTGTATAACATTGTGCATTGTATACTGTATAAATATTGTAATGTATACTGTATAAAGTTACATATTCTATATTGTAATATATGTTGTATAATATCATACAATGTCATAAAATTTCAAATTCATATGTGTCAAGAATGTGACATATTGGGCATTAAAGTAAATATGGAAATACCTTAATATAGTGTAAACTGATCCCATTTGTATTTCTTAATCTAATTCCAAAAAGAAAACAATATTCAAAATTATTTGGCATGGATTGTTTATAATGAAAGTACAGAAACTAAAATTTAACTTTAATTTTCCATGTATAACAGAGTCTTTAACAATCTTTGCATAGTGAATGTGTCCCCACACATCCATATTTAACAATTAATCCTTTGGTTAACTCACTGCCCCTCTACAGTAGGATCAGCATGACCATTGTCTAATACCACCCTGAAATCCTTTCAGATTCAGAATGATAGATTGTACCTGGGAAAAATATTCACTCTGCTTAGCTCAACCATTACTAAGAAAAGACAACATGTCTGACTTAGGAAACAAAATTTTTACATAAAACAATACATGGGCATATATAACTTGTTATAAATTTTCTCATAAAACTAAACTCATAAACTACATCTCTAATCAGGAATATTGGTGAGCACACATGGAAGGGATTGAATACTATTATCAAATGAACTAATTTCAGGGGGGAAAAGGATCCTGGCCTAGAGTAATGCATAGAAAGGAAAGAGCTTCTATAAAAGTTACTTGAGAAAAGAAAGGCCTGCTGATGTTGCACAACAGTTTCCACTAGGAAAAGAGTCTGTATGAGAGTTTTTAAAAGTACTTAAAGTGATAACAATTTTTAAAAGCAAATAATGGAAACATAACCAACTATTCTTAGAATTTTACACACCATGTCTATGGCAGCATTTTCTTTAAATGTTCTCCGTGAAACAATCGCAGTCTGGCATCTTGACCGTGACCTGTCAGACCCCATTCCAAGATCAGCCATTTCCACCTGGTTTATATAAGAACAAAAAGATTCACTGGGAGCATTTCTCCTTCCTGGTTTTATGTCCCTTTTCCTTATAAATAGAAATCCCCAGGGAATGGATTCACACTACAGAAACAGTGGATCTTCAGTGGACTCAGATTTGAATGCAATTATGAAAATCTAAAAATATAATTGCAAATAATGACATTGGATCCTGATGTGTGAAATAAAATTTCTGTAAGGGAAAACAATAAAAATCTAGTGCTCTCTTACTTTCAGTAATGATCCTGATTATATATTTTCTACTTTCTCCATGACTTTTTGCCAAAAACTATGCAGATTTTTGAAATCTTTGTGCAGAATCAACACAGCCAGCTAGACTATAGAATGCACTTACACTATCTGCAGAACTTAAATAAAAATCCATGAGGTGCTTTTTAAAATGTTAATACTATTGAAAACTACGGATAGTTGGCTTAATGCATAAAGTGAAGATAATCACATCATAATATATTGATATTAGAATTTTGATTATGTTTCCTACTAGATGAAGGCAGTTGACATTCTACCTTATTTCCAACCTCCTTTGGATGTCTTTAGTCCACACTGGTGTGCTTCAAACCAATTGGTTTATTTTAATTCATGTCTTTTCATTTAAAAAACTGTTAGCCCTATTTTTTCCTAAAACTACAATATCATTAAAGTTTTCTCACTTTAAAAAGTCAATAGTTTTTCATTATAAATAAGAATTAAACAACACTGTTATGTTCTAAATATTTTTACATATCATTTGGCAATTTTTAAAAATCTTTTTAGGTGATAAGCCGTTTTTCTTCATTAGATACTTCTACAAAAAGAACAGAATATATTTGACAATGGCAAATTACCTGGGAATGTTTGAAATGTGTAAAAATATCCTTTCATACATGCATATATATGCTGTATGCATAACTTTGTCATTTTTGTTAAATGAGAAATAATGTGTGTTATAATTTGAAAATAAACTATGTATAAAAATGTACACATTCAGGGCCTGGCATGTGGTTCAGTGGTAGAACTCTTGCCTTGCATGCATGCGTAAGGCCTTGGGTTTGATCCTCAGCACCACACAATAAACAAATATATACACGTTCAAATGTTACAAATCATTATTTTTGGGCTATATCATTATAGGAAATATTGCTTTTCATCTTTGCTTCTTTGTACTTTAAATATTCTTCATAATATGTGAACTGATCTTAGAGAAAGATTGGAAAGCACATAACTAGAGGCTGAATGATTTTAAAAGGGGAAGCAGAGACTTGATAGTGGGATGAAGGATGGGTGGCCATTCTGGGATAGCAAGGCTCATGCCATGAACTACAAAATTTATTCTGACGCAACCATGCAGAAGCCAAGATGGAATTGGAAGATAACAAACGCGAGGTGAGGAACGGCTTCCCACAAGCTGTACTGTGCGCTTTGCTTGGTCAGCATTCATAGCAGCTTTCCCCCAAAGGACTACGAATATACTGGGAAAGGCACTGCAGTTTCACACTGGGAGGTTTCGGCTTAAAGATGCGGCTGTTGTGGTGGTTGTTACGTGGCGTCTCCCTGGGTGGGAAAACACCTCTGTGGAAATATAGTACATTTGTACCTTCGCATGGCCTCAATGAGGACTGACTACACAGAGAAGAGAATAGCAAAGCAACACGTAAATTCTAACTCCCTTAACTATTTAATTCCTTTAATTCATTAACTATTTAAATAATTGTTCAGAAATTCAATAGCAATTTGACATTATTACAACTGTGAAAAACAGATATAGTTCTCTTACTTTAATAAAAACAGTACAGTATTACGATGAAATAAAAATATGAAGTTGTGTAAACTATTATAACTGTGAAAATCAGATATAATTTCCTTACTTTAACAAAAATTCAGTGTAGGATTACTATGAAATAGAAATATAGAGCAGTCATATGTCCAACGACAGATTTCTATAGTATGTTTAGTCTGCTATTTTTGTTTTTCATCCCTGGCACCACAAAAGGATAAAATCCGATTTAAACATTGACGAAGTTATTTATAAAATGAAGTTTTAATGTTTGGGAGAACAACTTTTTCTTCCAGGTTTTATTTTAAAGGGAAATTTCAGAAATTTAATGTTCACACTTTTGGAAAAATGCATGCATTCTGTATATTTAGCGTGTCTTCAGGCCTGTGTAAACAACCTCAACACAAAGAGACCATGGCAGGGCTGAAGGTAAATTGATGGCACAGAGAGAGGCTACTCTGAGTTCTGCAAATATGTACCGTGTGTCTGAGCTCAACTTTTGATCTAGCTTCTCTATACAAGTTGTATTTAACATCTTTGATCTCTGAGTTAGTGATCTAATCTGCTGTATAACTTAGCTTTTATTGATCTGTTCTCATGCTAAGCAAATCAAGTCTCACTTTTATGGGGCAGATTGAAAAAGATAGTAAAACCGCCTCTGAGACAGCAGTTTAAATCTGTGCAATAACAGTGAAAGCAAGAGATAAGATTTTTATTACACTGCCAAACTTCACATGAACTCAAAGTGTCATTAAATAGGTATGTGTCATTTGCCACAGATATTTATTTTACTAGAGAGCACGGTTACCACCCATTTGGAAGAAATGTGGTATATTTTCTACTGCCACAGAATATATTACTTGTCCAGGTACTTACATTTATAGTGGCATTTGGTGCATAACAGCATTCTTTTTGAATGAATTATTTATTCTGACAGAGGGCTGTCTGCATATACTTGTTTTTTCCTTTCTTTCGATGTTGAATCAAGAACAACCGTGGAAAGGTTTATGTTGGGTTGCCATTGAAATATCTTATATTTTAAAGCCACGTTCAAGGGAATAAAACCAATAATATGCGTTGACTACCTTCACTTGTCCCCTATAATATTATATTCCTGCCGTTCCAAGTGATATTGTGCTGCAAAATTGGTAGAATTTGATGCAAATATTGATGCTGAAAAAGTATTGACACACAACCGCTTCTACTGGAAAGGATAGGTTTTCTATTGAACCTGAAACTAAGAATTCAGAAAATATAGATGCATCTGAGGACACCATGGGCTATGCTTACAGCTACAAAGACATACTTAGATAACATTTTATATGTGAGGATACTATAGCACAATATTAAATTATTTTTAAAAGATCATATTCCTGGTGTTCTATTGTATACAGCGTATAGGGAAAATTTCAGAAAAGAATATTTTTTACTGCAGTTCCAAATTCATAGTAAGCCATCCTTAATTTTACCATCTTAATTTTGGTTAATTTCCCATAGATTTTTGATTACAATTTTTAGAGTGGTAATAATGTTAAATATCTCATTTTCCAGTTTAGCATTCACTTTTTAAAACTTATAATTTCTGTGCTCTATAATGTTCTATTACACAGACACTAAAATTTATCATTCACCTAACATTAGACATGACAGTACTTTTTAAAGTTAAAAAATTATTGCTACACTAATATTGTCTTGTCAGAAATCTTTAGTTTGTACTTCTGGTTGTTACCTTAGCACAGATTTTTTTTTCTTATAAAGTTATGGGACTGTAAAATATAAACATTCTGATACATTTTGCTAAACTGCTTCCTGGAAAAATTTCTACCAATCTTTAGAACTTTCAAGCTGTATGAGTGTCTCATGACCTTCTTCTGCACTATGGAGAATTATTTAACTTTTTAAAGTTAAACATGTGAAAGTTTTTAAATTAAAATGAACATTTCATTGATTAATATTAAGCTATTTTCTTGTTTGTTAGCAAATTTTTGTAACTATTTCAATTTTCTATTAAAATCTTAGTGCGGTCTATAAATATTTACTCTAAGAATTTTAATTTTGCATCCTGTGTTAGATATCCTGCTCCATTTTTATGTTTACTATTAATTTCAGTTATTTTCATTTTATAATCGTAAGTTTAATGTGTGTAATATTTTTCCACGTTTAAAAATTGTCAGAAGTATTTTCCATTTAAAACCTTATGAAAATTGTGCTAGTTTTGTCCAGATTTTACAATTTATTTTTTTCTTTTAATTTATTTGATATAATTTCAGTCTATTTATTGTTATATGAAGTATGAATAAAAAATTTTACATAGTCAAAGAGCCGTTTAACTTCTTAATATAGTACTATTTATTAAATAAAAATATCAGTTAAACTTTAGTTGAAACACAGTTAAAACTATAATTTGTATGCCATTACTTTTCCATTTACTATTATATCAAAAATTTCCATGGCTTGGTAGTCTTCAAAGAAACTGATTTTACTCTTCAAGGTATTGATATGTAAAAGGCTGTAACATGATTTAGTAACCTGTATGTCTTGATATTTTGTTGCTTTTTCTTTTGGGCGACACAAAGATAGAACCTCATGGTCTTTACACTGGGCTACATCCCCAGCTAATTTCTTTCTTTCTTTTACTTATTTTTCTTTCTTTAGTTTTGAGCAGCATCTTACTAAGTCACTAAGTCGCTCAGGCTGGGCTCAAACTCAAAATCTTTCTTCTCCAGCCACCTAGAGGACTGAGAGTAGAGGTATGGATCACCGCGTCTAGAACTCTGCTTTTACAATTTTAACATTATAAAAATTATTAATATTAGCAACTTTCTACGTGTACCTTTTACCCATTTTAGGTTAGATTTATGTGTAAGATTTCCAGAGGCAGCTCAATAAGAACAAAGGAAATATTTTTAGTATTGGATAAATGTTTTAGTAGTGATAAAATGTTCTTGCAAAATGTTATATATATTGATAATGCCATCAATAATTTGAGAAAATATGTTTCATTTGTAACCTTGTTTTTTCTAGGTTAATTATAGGTGTGAAACCTCATGGTTCCTTTCACTGCCTTTTTTCTATTATTAATAAGGGTTAAAATTTATTGGTACTTTTTTATTGCTGGCTGCATTTTTCCTTTGTAAAATGTGTTACTCATTTCCTGAAATTGTAAAAAGTAATTATTTTTATTTTAAAGCTCTTTAATATATTTTATTTAGATATGTACATAATTTGGTTATTATTTCTTTGATTATAAAACTTACAGTATGTTATACATACATTTTCCCTTTTATATGATTATACCCTATAGATATATTCATTTTTGCATTTTCAAATAAGTTTATTATTCTTTTCTATCAACTGACAATCTTCCAAAGAAGTTTGATAAATTCCATTTTCCCTCTGTGTTTCACAGATCATTATTTAATTATGTATTTTAAATTATTTTTTACTGTTAACAAGAATAAAAGTTTTAATACAAACTTGAAACAGTGTTTATCATGTCTTTGATATGACAATATTAATTTTTTATCTTTGGCTTTAATTTCATGACAACCAGAGAGCCTTAATTTTTTTCTAAAAACTGGTTTTATTTCAAAACTAACTTATACACACTTCCTCAAGTTTACAAGTTTTAAAGATCAGTTACAGCTGATATACTTAGTAAGTCCAAATGTATCAACTTAGATACTTGACTGGATTCAACATTTAAACAAGGTTGTACTCTAGCACCTGTGTGGACTTTTCTCTGCATTTCTAAGCCACAGGACTATCCTGGACAAATAACTATCCAGAAGATAGTAGCAACTCTCTTGTCCAACTAAATAAAGTGTCTGCATCTGCTGGCAGGGAAAGTGGACCACCTGATACTTAGGGATGGAGCAGTTTAGATAAAGACTCCCAACATGTAGGATGTCTGCTTCCATTCAACATCTCATACTAAGTATCACTGCATTTCACCAAGACAGTGTGAATTTAATTCTCTTGTTTCAGGCTTGGGAAATACCTAGGAAATTTCATCAAGTGCGTATGCAATAGGAAACAGAATCCAAATTTCACTTTCATGTTTAACTGTAAACAGAAATCGCTGTCAAAATAGTTTTATGGTATTTCTAGTTAAATAACATGTCTGGATGTCAATAGGTTAATCAAGGATTTCTATTTGAAAAATAGTTACCTCTATGTTAAAATATCAAAAGGAGATGCTTTCCCAAAATAACTTGCAGCTGAGCACCAGTGTCCATGGTGTCAGTGATAAGGCCTTGAAACGAGACTCTCTTTATCATGAGCAATCCAATAAGCCAACTTAAATAAGTTCCTCTTCATCAATGAATGATGTCCTTGTTTTCAATTTTAAAAATGCTTTATGTTTAGTTGACCAGTTTGTGGGCAGGCCAAGGGAGATTTTCAAGGGTGAGGTCCCAAGGTTAAAGAACACACGTGAGCAAGATGTCAGCAGCAACAGAAAGCAGCATAGAGCAGAGCAGAGCACAAGAATGCAAGAGTACAGGAGTGGCAGCCACCTGTGTCATTACTGTATAATTTCTATACAGGTTGCTGTCTCACATTTACATTCTTACATAGTGCCTTAAGCAGCATGTGCATGCTCACCTGTGCTAAGTCACGGTTGTATAATTGTATTCCACTGTGCAGCTGCACTAGACAAGCAGGGTCACATCCTCAGGTGTCCTTAGATGTTCCTGTGCTTTGAAGAAGTCTGAGTGGTTTCCCACAGGCTTAATCAAAGGAACTTGGTTTTAGTCTTTTTGATACAAAAATTGGCTTTCTGATGTGAGTGAAAAGTATAAATGTCATTCGGTTGAACTACAGTTCATACAGTCAAAACAAATTAAGAGCTAACCAAAGTGAGGAACAGCAATTGATGAGAAATGTAATTTCTGCTTCAAAATATTAAAGGACCTCAGAAATGGTGGATTATATACAATAGTATCATTTTCCAGAGATACTACTTTGGTATTTTTTTCTAATTATATTGAAAACCTTTAATTTTTTCTACTTCCCAAGAAAAACAAAATTGATTTTCTCACTCCTTGAATCTGGTTTAACCATCACACCTGTTCTGGCTAGGGAGATTAGCTACATCAACAAATATTTGAAATAGCCCATTGGGGTCCTTCTAATTTTTCTAAAACTTCAGACTCTCCTGCTGTTATGTAGAGATAATGAGATTCTTGGCCCTTCACACTTATGCCTGAGTCTTCAGTTAGACTTCCCCCAGACAGTAAGTAAGGCCATTTTAAGGCAGATATATATATATACTTGAATTACTGAAGCATGTTTATTGTCTTTCTTGTAACTAACATACAACACTTCCACACAATGGCATAGGGTAACTTTTCCATCCCAGAAGGCAGAAATAAGGGATAGGAAGAAATTGGACCAGAGAAAGATGGAAACCAGCAGCTAAATGTTAAATCTAGCTCCACATCAGTGACCCAGGGCAAGTTGTGGTGAGATATAAGAGCCAAAGCGAGGAAAGGCCTGCCTACACTGCGCTGCTGGGTGGGGCCCTCATGGGCTCTCCCCTTAGAGATCCCACTGTGCCTTCCTCAGTAGACATCCCACATTCCCGACATCTTCACATTCCAGAGGTCTGAACGACACTTTTGTCTTCCTTTTCACAACTTTGTAACTGCCCTCTCAGGGCTGCACTGTCTGGCTTTACAATCTTCCTCTGAAATCTGGGTGGAATCCTCCATGACCTCATAACTCTTGCATTCTGTACATATAAAATTGGCACCGTGTGGATGATGCTAACATTTGGTGCCAGCTTGAGCAGTAGCCTGTCTCCCTTGGACAATGATTGTGGTGGCTTTTGAGTGCTAAAGGGCTGAGAAATGTGAAACATCTAGTGAAACAATTCCCCGGACAGCAGTTCCTGAGCAGGGACACCTGGAATCCTCTTCTCCAATGAAAATATTACACTTCTGTGCATTTGATCCTGTGAGGGGGTGTGGTCTTGCTGATTCCTGAGATGACTTCAAGTCATCTTTGCTATTATCCTGATGCAAAGTACTTGCTTTCTTTTTGATGCTGATCTTTTCAGCAAGCACCCTTTCTCTTATGCAGACTTTGCAGGGGATTCCCTTCTGATGAGACTGCACACTTTTCACATTTGCCTTTTATTCCTGATTTTTGCTGTAGATCTGGAAAAATGTTGAATGAATGTTGGCTGTCTTGAAATCTCCTCTGCCAGATCAATTAGTCCACAACCCTTCATCTAATTCTCCCACAAAATCTCAGGACACGGGCAGGATGAAGACATTTTCTGCTAGAATGTAACACATGGCTTCCAGTCCAACTGCCAATTGATTCCTTTTTTAACTGAACTCTCCTGAGTCTGGCCTTTATTCTTCTCATGACTATCATTGTTCTCGTCTTCTGGGGCCTGACCAGTATCACACCTCAAACACTTCACAGCATCATAGGGCTTGTGCAGAGTCTTTCTTCAAATTTTTCTAAGCACCTTCCACAATCTCATCCCAAAGGCTTGCAAGTCACATAGTCAGGCACAGTCACAATAATCTCCCACTCTAGGTAACAATTTTTGTTGTAATTATTTTCTCATTGCCGGCACAAAATATAATATACCCGTAATTTGCTACATTTTGACTCATGAATTCAGTCCATGTTTGGCCTCCACAGCAGACAGAGGATGGCAAAGGAGCGTAGGAGGGGAAGGAGCCTGGTGGCAGCCAGGAAGCAAAGAAAGAAGGGAAGAGCGAGGGATGAGAACATCCTCTTCTGAGTTATGCACCCACTGACTACCCCTTGCAACCAGTCTCTACCTCATAACATGAAAATTTGGGGGGACATTTTAGATCTATATCATAACATATTATGCTTTTAGTCATTTATTCATACATATATATGGAGGAATGAAAATAGATTTTCTATCTCTTAGTGGTGAAACTTCTGAAGGTGAATCTCAAATATATGGATGTCCAAAGCTTGAAAGGAAAATGTTTCCAAATTTTGAAAATATAAATGATTTCTTTTTATTTGACTGCTATTGTTGGATAGCAAACAAAAGTATATGACAACAGTATCTAGTTACTTGTACTAATCAATCATGAAATATATTTAGTGCCTCTGGAATTTGACAAAGCACTTATGGGCTACAAACTTAATTACCCTTCACACTTTTCAAAGCAAATATTGTGTGTCATAAACCCCTATAAGTAGTCCATTTCCTGTAATTAGTAAAATAATAATGTATAGGTGTGACATAATAGGCTGCACAATTTAAGAGAAAAATGAAAATAATTCATTTTAATGGTGAAGTGGAATTTTGACTTCACATTTACAAAGGTTAATGAAAATAGCTATAGTTAGACTAATATAATAATTTTAAGTACACATTATGGTTTTTAATGAATTAATTAGCAAATCATTCTTCTAAAGCACAAAAATCACAAGCTCTAGTTCACAGGCAGTGATAGAACGCAATTATTTTCAATAGGGAAACTGTAGAAGTCTTTCAAACTTTAGTATATCTATTAATTTCTTTTTAACATTACTTTGTGATAATATACAATCATCACTAGCAAAATTTGAAAACTGGTGAGCTGAAAGAAAGGTCCAGTAGTGTCCACTGGAACCACTGACAAACCAGAGAGGGAATGATTGTGCTGTCGTCTGTCCACCCACCCATCCACCCATTTATCCATTCATCAGTCATCGGTTTATTGCTGAAATGGGAAGATAAAATTGAAGTTAAAATTAACAGGTTTTCATCAAAATATTGAAGTGGAATAAATGTCTGGAAGGTAATGTCCACCACACTGAGCACCTCTTGTAAAAGTCAATGATAATGTATTAATCTCACAAGGTAGCAACAAATATAGTATTAAAATGCTTTTTGTTTTCCTGAAATGTATTTACATGTTTTAATGGACTCTTTAAATGTATATATGTATGTATGTATGTATGTATGTGTGTGTGTGTATATATATATATATATATCCCAAATTATAGATACACATATATTATATATAATATATAAAGTATACATCCTGAATCATATATTGTCTTGGTTACTTTTCTCTCATTGCTGAGACAAAATACCGAACGCCCAAATTGAAGGAAGGAAAGGTTTATTTAGCTTACAGTTTGTGGAGGTTTCAGTCCATATTTGGCTGGTTCTGAGGCAGAGTGGCATATGGCAGAGGGCAAACTGTTCAGGGCAGCAAAGCACAGCAAAACCAACCAGCCGAAACGGAGGAATGGCTGCAAGCAGCCTCCTTTTCTTCCCTACATTGTAAAACAACCTACCCCCACCCAGGGGGCGCGTACCTCTCACACAATCTCCGTGCCCTCCTCCTTCACAGGCTCAGGATGTTTACAAAGTAAGTGCCCCAGCTTCCTCCTGAGTCACTCAGCTAAACCTCTAGATTCCCCAAGTTGACACAATGTATCAACCATAATATATATACACATACCTATTTCTATTTCTTAAACAGATTCACACACACACACACACACACACACACACACACACACACACACACACATATATATCACATATACATAGATTCACAATTTAGTGTTTGGATTCTTGTCATTGATTTAAAATTTAAATCATAATGTAATTTTTATGATATCAATCTTGCACAATATATTGTACCTTTGTAAATGGCTATCATATACTCTAGTAATTGAATTTTTACATGTTAGGAAAGTATATTCTTCATTTAAGGGTGTAATTCTTTTTTTTTTTTTTTTGTGGTACTAGGGATTGAACTCAGGACCTTGCGCTTGCCAGGCAAGCACTTATTCCACTGAGCTATATCCCCAGCCCTAAGGGTATAATTCTTAATAACACTTATTGTGCTAGGTTGGTTGATAGACTTATGTCCCAATTCTTATTTGTTTTTGTTTCTGTAAAGTTTCTATTCATTACTAAGGGAAGGATCTAAAAGTCTCTATTCTTTGAAGTATGTTTTATTATTTTGAAGCTTTGTTAATGGATAAGAAATTAGGACTATCATGATTGTTTTTAATTGAGAGACTTTTAAAAATGTCTCTGCATGTGATAGATTCCTGACATGTTGCCCTGGTTGACCTGAAACTCCTGATTCTCTTGCCTTGTCCTCACAATTCACTGGGAATATAGGCCTCAGGAATCAAACCCACCTGAGATGTCTGTTTTCCCGTAATTCTTGATGTTATCCCTCTCTCTCTTTTCTCTCCTCTCTCTCTCTCTCTCTCTCTCTCTCTCTCTCTCTCTCTCTCTCTCTCTCTCATTAATACAGTCATGCTAGCTTTGTTAAACTTACTGATTATACATGATGCCTTTTAAAATGTAATATTTATTTTTAATCTTGAACTTGTGTTCGATATTTCCACCTTATCTCATAAGCACCATATACTTTCCAAGCGAGGTGGCACGTGCCTGAAATTTCAGCCCTCAGGAAGCTGAGGCAGGAAAATTGCTGTGAGTTCAAGGTTAGCCTGGATGGCATAGTGAGTTCAAGTCCGGCCTGAGCTACACAGTGAGACACTGCTTCAAAACAAAACAAAACAAAACAAAATGAAAAAAAGAGCCATACATTTGGGCTTTGCTTTTATATTTAATCAAATAATCTTAGACACATAATTGAAATGTTAAGCCATTTACATTCCATGCATTTATTGATATAATTGAGCCCCTGGGCAAGAATGTGCTGAGTAAAGGGTGTGATGTGGCATAGATGCTTAGGTAATGGCAGCAGTGACAGAAAGGTAGCAGGGGTCAGGGGTAACTGTCTTGGCCATGTTTTTATGACCCAGCAAAAATTGTATGCCCCAAGTCCTCAAAACTGATTCCAAAGCCAAGGAAGTTCATAGTCTATGATAACTACCATGATAATTTGATAATCTAACAATCTATTATTAGAAATAAACTAATTGAAAAGCCTCCATTTGTTTTCTTATCCATTGTGCCATAATTGTTGTAAATTTTACTTATAACCACCTGTAGGCTTCACAATTGTGTCTAGCTCTAAGCAGTCAGTTAATTTGATAGAAGTTAGAGAAAATTAAATCTTACTTTCACAGACATATTTACCTGTCATTTTATTCAAACTTTTGCTTGACCCTAACATTTTTCTTAGTATATGTTTATAGAGCATAATGATGGCATTTTTTGTGATTTTTATGTGGCACGGTTTCCATGTTAGCCTACACGGCTGTAACATTTAGTATAGTTTGAATCTTCTGTTGATAGATTCCTGCTACTTTCATTTTGAGACATATTTTCATTTGTATGCAATACCATACTATCAATTGTACTAGCTTTACATGAAGTCAGATATTATCAGTATTCTATTGTGATGCTGTCCTTGAATATTATGTCAGTTATTTTGGATCTTTTATCTCAATATATGAAGTTTAAAATCAGTTTGTCAATATATGTGACATAATTTTCTGAGTTTTGACCTGGATTTGAATGAAATGTTGGCAAAATTCAATCTTCGTACACATGAACATAGTAATTCCATTTATTTAGTTCATACATGATTTTTATCAGAATTTTGTAGTTTTGTGTGTGTGTGTGTGTGTGTGTGTATATATAATCCATACATGTTTACACATGTGTTATATATACAATGGGTACTAATATAAATGCTATTGTCTTTTTAATTTCAAATTCCTTTTTTAATAGCTAGTGAATAGGAAATTTACCAAGCTTTGCATATTAACTTTTTATCCTGCAAATTTTTTATACTTTTTATTAGTTTTTTTATATATTTTTACATGGATAACCATGTCATCTTCGACCAAAGCTTTATTTCTTCCTTTTAAACATATTTGTATTTTATTTCTTTAACATATATTATTAGCTAGGATTTCCAATATAAATGTTGAAAAGCTGTTATAAGGGGACATCTTTGTCTTGTTATCATACTAGGAAAATTTCGAGTTTCTCACAATTAAGTAGGATGTAAGCTACAAATTTTATACATATTCTTTATCAAATAGAAGTTTTACCTCTATTCCTTGTTTACTATCAGTTTTTAAAAATTTTAAATGTCAAATGGGTGTTAGATTTTGTCCAGTGCTTTTTTGTACATCTATAGATATAATGATGTTTCTTCATTATCTTGTGGATGTAATAGATTACATTGATTTTTAAATGTCAAGCTAGACTGGCAGTTCTGAGACAAAGCCCATTTTGCTGACTTATATACTTCTTTTATGTATGTTGCTGAATTTCATTCACTAATACTTTGTTGTAGCCTCACATGCATATTCATGAGGGATGAAAGTCTGTACTCTCCTTAGTTTCTCTTATGTTTAAGCACTAGCATAATTCTGGTTCCACAGAACATGTTATACGGTGTTCTCCTATTTCTAGTCTCTGCAAGATTTTAGAGAGTTGGTACCATTGCTTTCTTTAAAAAAATTCTTTCTTAACTGATCAGTAAAATTCATCCATGAATCCATCAGGACCTGCTATAGATTGCATCTTTCAAGGGATTAGGGCATTTCACCACACTAATAAAATGTATGGACATAAAGTTATTTACAGTATTGTTTACTATCATTTTAATATCCATTGTTTCTATGGTTATCATCCTCTTCTGCTGTTAGTAATTTGAAACCTTTCTCATTATTTACATTTAGCTTAGCTAGACACATTGATTTCATTTAACCTTTTTAAAAAGAAGCTTTGGCTTTTTCATGTATTGATATACTGTATAATTTTATTGATTTTAAGCCTAGTTTTTAAATTCACCTTACTGTGTTTTTTGAGGATATAACTTGTTTTTCGTTTTTCTAGTTTCCTGAGGTGAAAGCAGATGACTCATCTGAGAGCTTTTTTCTTTTCCAATGTACACATCCAAATAGCACAAGTTTTCCTCCACTTTTTCCCCATAGTATAAATTTGTAAATTATGTTATATTTTTATTTAATTCAAAGTATTTTTAATTTCTCTTAGGTTTTCATCTTGGCCTATATATTATTTAAACTGTTTGATCTCTAATTCTCCACTGGTACTTTAGTATTTTGTGCATTTGCTTGTTTCCCACAAAGCCACTCAAACATGTAATAATTTCCAAGCTTTCATTGCTTCAGAGGAGAAGTCAGCTTTTATTTATGCTGTTGATCTTTATGTAATGTGCCATTTCTTCCAGGTCTCGGAAGACATCTCTTCTTATTTTATTTTTCATCCACTCCACTCTGATGCACAGGTATGCACCTTCTTTGTGTTTATGTTGCACCATGTATCCTCAGTTTGTTGGATCTACAATTAATATGTTTTAGGCAATTACTGCTTCAAATATTGTTTTCTGCACAAATGGTTTTTCTTCTGAGACTTCAATTAATAATACATGTTTTATATACCACTTGTATGTATACAAGTCATTAATATTGTACAGTTGTCCTAAGGCTCTTGAATTTCTCAATCTACTACAACTGTTATTCAGTGATATATCTCAAAGGTATCTTTGAAGTCTTTAAATCTTTGGTAGAGTTTAATTTTTTGGCTTATAAACTGTTTTTATTCATAAAATAGATTTTATTTTCAGTTTTTATTTTTTCCATTCTCCTTTATTTAGTCCTCAACTGGTCACTCAAGAATAACACGGGTCATAAGTTAATCAAATGGGTTAATTTTCCACTGAGCTATCATTTGGGGCTTGATTTAGTTAACTTCCTCTGTTTCTAATGTGAGGTAATTTTTTGGTGTGTGCGTCATATTATGTTAAGCGATATAAAAGTTTTGCTTATGTTATATACCTTTGTGTATACCTACTGATATACTCTAGAATATATTAAACAATAATCTTGCTTTATTATTTAAAAAACCGAATATTTTATTCCTTATTTGCATTTGGATGACTATGAAATGAGTATGAGATTTGGTTTATATGTATAATATATGTATGTATATGTGCTTATAGCAACCCATTAGAAGTTATTTTCAGTTGCAGTTAGTCAGGGATGTTTCATATTACATTTATCTGCACAATTACTACTAGTATAACTGATCATTTTCTTAGAAGCAATATATATTATTAAAACAGTAAGGTAAAAAAAAAAATCCAAAAGAGAAGAATATGTGCACTCACTGGAAGTGGCTCTGTGGAGAAGAAATCATCATATGTAAAATGTACATTTATTGATTTTATCACTACCAGTGTTGACACTGAGAGCAAAAATTACATTTTTAAAAGTTTTTGTTCATCTCAACTCATTTGAATGGAACAAAATTAAGCTTATTAAGGTTGCTACATATTTTAGCACCTTGGTCTCATTTAAAGAATCCTATCTAGAGTAGGAAAATGGAAACTTTAAAAAATTTTGAGATTACTGAGTTTAACCTGTTAAAATATTTTTAAAAATGAGATTACTGGTGACCATGCCATTTAGTGACAGGCATAAGACCATAAATCTTATTTTATTCAGCAATTCTAATTAATTATACTGACAATATATTCTAAGGTACATAATTAAACACATAATATAAAATGGATTTACTGTTAAGTAGAAAGTATGTATCAGTATTTAAGAATCTTTTTTCTCTTCATGTGCTAAACATGAATAAAATGATCTGGGATTACATGCATAATTAATTTCATAACTTTCATTGACCTCTTCTCTGCAGGTTTACTTTTTAAAACAGTTGTTTCTCATGTTAGGGGAAAAAGAGGAAGACCTAGTTCTGGAACAGAAAAGAGGTTCTGGAAAATGTCCATCTGCTAAAAACAGCCATTTTCAACCAAAGAAGTCTCTTGTAAAAGCTTTTATCAAATTGTTAACTTCTTCACTGCAAGTTATAATAATCTCAGATACTGTAAATCAACTAATTCCTATTGCCATGTGAATGAAATCTTATTTGTTTTATTTACCTATAAGCTAATTTCTCTGCATGAGTGGGAGTTTGGGAATGGCATTTTAAATGTATGGTTAAGATCATTTGAAGTAGGAGTTTGTACTTCAAGAAAATTACAGTTCAGTGGCATACTTTGGGGTTATATGTAAAGGAAGGTTTCAGAGTTAAAGAATGGTTGTCTAGTAATGTTTGTTTTAGGGATCTTATGATGAGATGGCTGCAATATTTTTTTTTCTTTTTGCTTAATCTCCAGAGGAAACCATACTATTAAATCCATTAATACTGATATCACAATCTGAAAGCTTTGAGAAATAACAACTTATTCACATAATAATCTGCTAAATTTCACTTATAAGTTCTGATTAATTTACAACCTTGAGTCAATTACTCTTGTTAATTTGATTAATTGATTTAAGAGTTAGGACATTTTTATCTCACACAATTTTCAAGAGTATTGCATCATTGCACCAAGAAATTATTTGCTTTCTTGGAGATAGTAAAATTTAGTTGACTGAAAAATTTACCATCCCATAGACCTTTTCAAGCTACTTGAAGCCCTGTAGCTTACTTCTCTAGGTTCTAAAATAAAGTCTGTGCATTGAGTGTAATATTTAAAGTTGAAAATGCCTAACACATCCATATATATGAAGTGATTAAAGACTATATACCATACCATACCATACCATACCATAACACACCACACCACACACACTACACACCACACCACACCATACTATACCATACCATACCACACCACACCACACTACACCACATGATACATACTATACCACACCACACCACACCATACCATACCGTACCATACCATACCACACCATACCATTAACATATGTTTTGTAGAAAGTGTTCCAAAGCCTGAAGATAAATCTCTGAATCCATTAATATCCAGTTTAAATGAGACAAAAAGACAAAACTCCTCATGACCAGGATATACAGGAGGCTCTACACCTATCTTAACGCCTAGCCTCTCACTAAAGAAAGTGAGCTTTTTATCTGCTATTGAGCAGATGTACTAAGTATATGCTTAGTATTTGTATAATACTGAGCATCAGTATTTGCTAGTGAGTGTATATTAAGTTCTCTCAGAATTCACTCTGAAAAGCAGGTTACCACTGTTTCAGTTTTGTTTTCCAAGGCAGGCGCTACATGCATCAGTGACATCCATCTGACCTGTGCCCTCCAACTTCTGAGTGTATCAGAACTCTATGTGTAACTTGGCTGTGCCTAAAGGAGCTGTTCTTTTTCCATTAAAAAAATGTTTGTTAGTTTGAGGGTAAGTTAAAACAAGAAAGATCAGAGTAGGGATGAAATTTAGGAGATTGGGTCATTTAAAATGGATCAATCGAATCTTGATCAGCAGAAGCACTAAAACTATTCAGGAGAGATAAGTGGTGAGAAAAAAGTGCAAGACTTTCAGAATAACATCTTGAATTGTAGCTCTAAACACAACATGATCATCTGTCTAATATTCCAAAATTGATTTTAGGAAGCTAAATGCTTTGGCTAGCAAAGGAACATAGTTTATCAATTGATGAGTTTAATCAATTAATGAGTTTAATAAGAATTTGAAATAAATTTAAAAAGCTAGTATTTCCTGATGGGTATTTACTTCTTTTTTTGCTTAATACCCAGTTTACAAGGTCTATCATTATTATTTGGATGGTTGCTTTCTTCTTTTTCTTTTCTTTTGTCTTTACTTCTGGCTGTAAGATCCTATCTCTGTACTGGTAAACAGTTCCTGAAGTACTAGTTAAAATACCCTTGATCCTGCCCTGAGACAGCCCTGAAAACTTAAATGAATGGTGTTTGGGGATCGCAGTTCAGTCCCCAGTAAATGTCCACATCACAAAACCACAACACTTAATTGTAGGTGATTGATTATCTCTGCTTAAACTCAGGCTTGAGTCAGCCAGAGGAGTTTATTACCCTTCATTCCTGTGAGGGTGGTCCCGCCAGGTCAAAGTCGAGGTCAACAATAGGGCAGGAAGGTACTGGCTTTGCCTGTAATTGGGGGTCTCCCCTCCACCAGAACAAAGAGATGCTGCTTGCACAAACAGTTGTAGCTCCTACTAATACTGATCTGCTACACCGAACATAAATATCATATCTGATCAAGAGAAAATCCTTTATCAAGGATTTACTTCTTAATGTGGGAAATAATATGAGCAAAATATTTACCTCACTGAATGTTCTAAAACATTAGGATCACATGAATTGATTCATTAATTAAGAGATCTACTTAAAATTTAAATTGGAAGTATTTTGTACAGTAACTTTTGAAAGGAAGCCTGTTAATGATCTTTAAACTTTTTAATTATAGACTTTCACATTTAAACTTGTACAGTTATAAATTGTGAAACACTTATGAATCAGATCACTTTTACAAAAGGTATAAGACACACATATTTACAATGCAAAATCAAAACATCGATGCATTTTTATTAGCCACATTTTAAAGTAGAACCAAATACTACTCATGGTAAAGGATTTAGCATGTTACATTGCAGTGAAATAAGAGCCCATTAGCACCAAAAATATATAATTACCTTATGTGACTGTAATGGAAAATTATGACAAGAGAAATATTGATTCAAATGGTAACATCCAAAGTCAGACACTAAAATATGTATAACGTTATCGGGAACAATAAATTTGGCTCTTAAATTTTTTTAACTTTAAAAAAAAAGAAACTTTCATACGAGCTACCCTGTGAAGTTATAATGACTGAGGTCTAAATGCTTTAGTATACTTTTGGGGCTGGCCATATTTTAGAGTAAATCAAGGGCCAGGAGTATAGCTCAGTGGCATAAGCACCTGCCTTGCAAATGCAAGGTCCTGAGTTTCATTCCTGGTACCAAATAAATAAATAAATAAAAATAAAGTAAATCAAATGGATAAAAATGAGGACAATAACAATCTAAAGAGATACGATGACGTGTTAGTGGTCAACCAAATAGGTATTTAATTAAATAGTACTGTTACCTTTCATTAGAATGTGCTTTGCAAAAGTTATCTAGCCTGGGAACATGAAGTTGTGAGTTATAGTAAAGGGAGGATAAGGGATAATTTATACTAAATAGGTCTGTGGTAAACAATCAAATTATTTAATTTATATAGAGCACATATAGCATTCGGTTTTTCAATACTTTCTTTTTCCACATAAAACACAAAACATATGGCTTTAAACAAAAAGATCTAAAGACTATAAGTCAAAACTGTGTGATTGTTTTTCAAGTTTATAATCTCATTTAATAATTCAATAGGCTTATTTTTCCACAGTATTTCAGTTTCTAGGTAACAGTGGAGTGGATATAATTTTAATTTGGGTCATGAGTTATTTTTAACAAATTGCTATAATATATTGTACAGTGGTGGTGGAAACTCCCTTTTGTTGTCAGGATGAGGGGTAGCATGGGTGTGTCCAAGTGTATAGAGTACAGGACTCTGGTGAAAGAGTTTACAGTTTCTCTTAGCAATTTAACAGTCACTAAGACTCCTAAGGAAGCAGGAAGAAGAATTTTTGGAGATGGAAAGGGTACCAGGCAAAGCAGGATGATGGAGAGAAGGAGGGAGTAAAGGTAGGAGAAAGGATTAGTTAAACTGGGTAGATAGATAGGTAGACAGATGATGGATAGATCAGATATAGCTAAACACGTAGATGGTAGATGATATATATGTAAGTAGATATAGCTAGACAGACAGATAGATAGAGATAGACAGACAGGCGGATATGTAGATAGATACACGGATTTATATATTCCCCCCCAATGAATGTAAATATGTTCCCTAAAAAACGCTATTTTAAAATAGGACCCTGCAAGTAAGATTTTTAATAATCATACTGGCTTGAAGAGAAAGTGTTACTTTCCAGAGCATTTTCTAAAGGTCATTTAAATGCATAGCTTCATTAGATATCAAAAGTTCTTTCTTGTCTAATTTTGCATTTCTAAATGTAAAATTAAATTACACTTATAATAATAAAAATTAATAAAGACATTATAAAAATACACAGTATAAAAACCTAGAATATTGTAAATTCCAATCCATTCTTAGGTAAAAACAGCATATATTTAATATTTATCCTTCAGTCTTACCCACATATAGAGTACACACAATATGTATTTTAAGTAATACATATGTAGGTGTTTTTCTATATGTATGTGGTTCTGTATTGTATTACCAATCCTTATAATATTTAAGACTAATGTAAGGATAAAATCTAAATTGAAATCCACATGCTGCCTTGTGATTTTTGACAGTCTCTCAAACTTTCTCTGTGACAATTTACATATCATAAAGATAGAGTGGTGCTGATAATTATACTAGAATATTTGTGTAGTGTCTAACATAGTGTGTGTGTGCTTCATAATATCAGTTATTCCTATTCTCACGTCAGAAAATATCATTTTTATTATTTATAGGCTGTGTCATGTGGAGTGCATACCCCGTACTTATGTACCCTGTTTCCCACGGGTTGCCTTCTGAATTGTCTTCACTTCCTCGTCATAGACAAAGTGGTCATGCTGTAAGAGAGGCACTATTGGTTTTCTCCCATCTAAATGTTCCTTTCTGTTTTAGGTGTTCATCATCTTGCCCCTTTGCTTGGATTATCTTTTTCTTCCTTCTGTTCTGTTAAATTTTATGCATCATTGGGATTATAACTTAAATACTGTCTCCTCCAATCCAATCATGCCCATTTCCGTGTTCTTTTCATTAGTACATGTTTCAAACTAGCCCTTGCTAGTTTTGGTTGGTAACAGACTGTGCCTGTAGGGCTTTGCACTGGATTCTTTAGACTACATCACTGTATTTCACATATACTGAGCCTAATTGTAAATATTGCCTGATGGAATGAATCACAAGAATGAATAAATAAGTCTTCCCCAAGAGTTTACTCACTAATTTGAAAGTCAAATCTAAATTTAAGAGTCAATTCTTGGGTAGTCTCTCTGACTTCATCTTCATCCTCAGTTAGATATCTCCATTTCTAATTCAATTCAGTTCGATTTCATTTTATTTGATTTGAAGTTTTATGAGACAGCGTCTTGCTGTGTAGTCCAAATTGGACTGGAACTCATTCTGTAGCCTAGGCTGACCTTGAGCTCATGGTGATCCTTGCTCCTCAGCCTCCCAAACCCTGGCATTACAGGCATGTACCACCTCACTGGGCTTGGAGGCCTCTTTTCTGAGCTTACTTGGTGGTCCCCACTGTGATCTTTCGTACTTTATATTAAACAGATTTTTATTTCTTTTCTCTTTTTCCATGAGAAAAGAGCTCACTAACATTTTATCTCCAGTGACTGGAGGGCTCACTATGATAGATTTATGAGTTAAACAAAATGAATTTAAGCCAGTCTGCCATAAGCTTGTTCTGAAACCTTGGAAACTCACTTCCCCATATTTCAGTTTGATCACTTCCAAAGTAGAAGCAAGGTATGGAGGTAGGTATTCTATATTTTAATTGCATGTATGGAGGTTACCTAATGGTAAAACATGGACAAAATTAAGCAACTGCAGTTAAGATTTTATTCATGTAAATTATAGTTTGATGACATTAAAGAATAAACAAAAACATGGTATTAAACCGTGAAATAGTTGTCTAACAGACATTGTCAGTTTGGGATTAAAGTGGTTCTTTATTTTCACGACTGATTTTAAATAAACCTGAACACCCCAAAGCACACGTTTCACCCCATGTCCCGCAGTCATGTTTCTGGTTACTGCAGGTTGCAGTGTCTCATGTTACTCAGCACCCAGATTCAAAGCTCTCTGTTTCCAAACTGGAATCTATTTTGGAACTAGAATTTATAATCCTGCTTCCACAAAATGTAGGCAATTACTCACCTAAAGAGGCAGCTCGCCTAAGGATGATGTGAATCCTTAATTCAGTAGCTAAAGGATTTAGTAAGGATCGCTTGAGTTTAGACACTGTGGTACAAGTACAGCTTTTAATGAACTCATTTTAAATTTTAGCTGCATCTTCACAATGTCTTTATACGTTATATCAAGATCATTAAGATTCCTTGAAGGACAATTAAAGTACAATGTTTTATAAGCACCAGAATATCACATAAAATACATTTTTTTATTCTTAACACAATTTAACATCTATTTTCAAGTCATATTACTTTTTCAATATTGATATAAGAACTTATTTCATATCTGATATATTATTTGAAAAGTGCCATTATCTAAAACTCAGAAGACACCTGTCCAGCTTTGCGGGTGAGTTATTTTTCATCGTATCACCCCAGGAAATTGTTTCTCCTTGCCATGTGTTTGTCCTCTTATCACTCATCCCATCTCACACTTCCCAATCCAACCTGACTCTAATAGGCCGAGATGATTAATCATCACAGAAGCTGACGCACAGAGCACAGAGCGATAAAGAAGACAGGACACAAAGGGAGCCTGAGCGCTGCACAGCCACCTCTGATAAACACGAAAGACACCTCCCATGTTCAGTTACAAAAGAATAATTTCAGTGTAACCCTATAAAAGGATGTGCTCCCCCTTACTGATACATTGTTTAAGGAAATGCTTCTTCCCGATCTCAAATATCTGGATGAAAACAAATTGCATGGGTTACCTTTTAAAAATATTATATATTTTAAAATATTAATAAAAATTGGATAATCACATTTTCTCTTCATAGTGAATCAAACAGTAAATGCTCATGTTGATAATATAAAATATGGACTTTAAAGAGAAATTATTTTTCAATTTACTAAGGGTAATATAAAGCTTGAATTTATCCCATAAGTTGTCATGAAATATTTTACTAAATTATTGGTGTTAAGCAAAAACAATAAAGGACTCTCTGTCTCAGCTGTCTGTAGGAATTACACAATTCAAGCCTCAGTATCAAAAAAAAAAAATCCTCCTCTAGTCTAGTCAATAACAGGAAAGCCTTTCTGAGCAGCTTTCTGTTACTTTTCCAGAAGAATAAGTATTCTGTGCCATCATCTCCATGAATACTCCGTTAACTTTTTATTCTCTTGTTGGGATAAAATAGAGGCTAACGCCATAAAAAGTGCATCAGCCTGACAGCATGCCTCAGTCCGATGAAAAGATACGAAGAATTTAGATTTCTGGGTTCTCCCAGACTCACAGAGGCAGCATTGCAATACAATCGTGTTTTTCGAATAAACCCAGCACATGATAATGATGTAACTTAACTTCAGACTAAAACTGATAAACAATTGTTTTGTTTTGTTTTTTCTTTTTGAGACAGGGTCTCGCCATGCAGTTCAGGCTGGCCTTGAACTCACTTTGTAACCCAGGCTGGTCTCGAACTCGAAATCGTCCTCTTGCCTCAGCCTCCCGAGTGCTGGAATTACAGGGCTGGGCCACCACTCGGCTTGTTAACCACTGGTATTTTGGGATGCTAAAAAAATAAAATTCTGATCTTGATCTATTTTTGGAAATGCCAACACTCAAAGTGGAGGAGATATAAAGAGATTCAGGCAGTCAAAATTTAAACTGTTTCTGTAGAGACCATCAGAGTTTGTAGTGGCTATTTTCAGATGAGTATAGTTAATTCAGTCGGCTGTTTTGCACTCAGTGATGATAATCGCTATGTAGTGGGCCATTAACTAATGCATCTTTGGTCCTAATGACTGACAAATTTGCCTGTGTTTGTTCATGTTTTCATAAAAAGAAGAAAAAAGAATCTTTTCTTCAATACTCAGAAGGAACAGGCAACAGAAGAGAGTCAAATATTAAGAGAATAGCAAACTGCTGACCAGGGCACGTAGTGTATTCTAATCAGCTGATGAGGCTTGGGGAGACAGGTCAGCGAGGGAGGGTGTGTGCGTGTGCGTGCATGCGTATGTGTGTGCCTGCGTGCGCGTGCACGTGCAGGTTGGGCATGAATGTACAGAGAGGTGAGTCTGTGTGAAGGCCCCGAGTGTGAGGCCTGTGTGAGTTAGTGTGTGATGTTCTGATGGGAGAAGCTGGAGAAGAACGAGAAGATTGCAGTGTGGGGATTGTGCAGTGATATACACGAGCCACGTACTGTGAGAAAGCACAGAGAGAACTCAGTGGAAGTGGTCGAGACGAACAAAAAGAGTAAGACAACCCTAATCAAAGAGACTTTCCCCTTTTACCCTTCCAGGGTACAGATGGCGGAGTGGGCAGCTCCCCTCAGACTGGGCTGAATCTATAGCATGGCTAACAGAGGCCTGACCTGAATTTCTTCTGTCATTTTTTTCTTTCTATTTTTGTGTCTGACAGGGACACCTGGACTAAACCTTATTGACCATGACAATACTCAGTATTATGAATTAACTTATTCAACAAATGCTTAGTGAGTATTCACCAGTTGCCAGGGGCTCTGTGAAGTACTTGGGTAAGTTATGAAGAAAAAAAGGATCTGTTCCTGCTCTTCTGAAAGGCTCACCAGTATATAGTGCTAATAACCCAAAAGGCTTTTGTCATACAGTTCATATTCTTGATCTTTCACTGGGCTGTGGTGTTTTCTCAAGGCTTAAAATAATATTCTGTCATTTATTCCACATCAGAGATATATACTCTCCTATTCTATTAAGAAAACTGTGTTTTATACAAACTCATATTACTACAAGGATACTAATTATTTTCTAATATGAATCATAGGATAAAATCATACAATGTGTGTGTATACTTAGAAAATCTTTTTTAAAAACTGTAAAGAGGGAAGCATAAAAATATGATTCAATGTAGTATTTGTCTGTAGAACACAAAGACCATAAGTGGAAAATTTACAAAATCCTATGGATTCAGTCATTTACTGACAAGAGGTAAATTTGCATAATGCCGCTACTGATATTGAGACACTTGTATAAGTCATTTTCTATGACACTGAACACTCATAATAGTTGGATCCTAATAAAAGCATCGTGTTTACTAAACATGCTTCATTCTTTAAATTCTTTCAGCAATAGAGATTTTATCATCTTCATTTCAAAGATACAGAAACTGAAATTCAGTGATACAATAGCTTGCTCAAGTCAGGTTAACAAGGAGCAAACAGAGGTAAAATACAAACTGAAATCTGAGTTCATAGACTGAATTCATTCTCTCACCTTCATGTCTTTCTGATCAAGGTGAATTAAAAAGATAAGACCCTGAAGAACATTCTCACATACCAGGTATACTTCAGGCTGATGTGGCATCACAGAACTACATATAGCTGATGATCAATACTTAACAAATTGTGTGTCTGAAATTGTTTGGTAAGTTTGACAGAACTATTTGTCATCTAAAATAGTTTACTAAATTATTAAAATTAAATCTGAAAATAAGAGTAGTCCTGGCTAAATTCCAAGTATGGCAGATTATGATGTATCGCATAACTCTAGGTTGAAGTAAAATCAGGTCAACAATATTATTTATTATTATTGTTGTTGTTGTTGTTAAATGTGTCCTGATAATATTGTCTAACATAAATTGAAACATTGCTTAGAAAATATTAAAGATAAAAGCTTTCAAATATTTCATGCATTTAGCTCTTAATTTCAAAATCTCATTTTGAGTGGACCAGGAATATTATCTTGTGAATCAAATTTCAGATCTTAGAAATAAAGTTTCCTATTGCCAAGCAACTATTAATTTTAGCCGCAGCAAATGAGACTAAATAGCAAATAATTTTACTTCCTTTATGTATGACATTTATCTTGGTGAATCAACTCATAGACAAAGTTATTTAGAAAATGAAGTATTATCACAAAAGAAATTTTACAAGAGGATTGAACAATAACAAAGAACATTTTTTGTGCCTTCAGCCTTTGAAATACTGAAGACCAAAAAATTTTGGATAATTTTTGTAACACAACCTCTGTTTTGAAACAGAATTCCAGCAAACATATAAGACTCATGTATAAAGAGTTAATTTTTTAATCCAAGTGTTTAGGAATCTATTTCACCTATAATTAACAATTCTTTAGAGTAAGTGTCAGTGTCTTTCTTAGCTTTGTTGACATAATTTTAGTTGAGTTTCTTCAAAATTATTCTAATGATAGGCAAGGCAGCAGAATTTATGAACTGAACTTTTCATTTCAAAGTCAATATGAAAAGTTTGAGATCTAGCTCATTTTGTACAATGTATACCTATCAAATATGAGATGCAGGGCACCACACAAAACAGAAAGTCAAAACAAATTTGTGTACTTACTGAAAGACAAAATAAAGTTGGTATAGTTCCATGGTTAGCTTCTTTTTTCTGTTTTGTAAAATTGGATTTAAGGATGTGTCTTTCATTCTGGTCTTGCTATAAGACTTAAATACCCCTAGGTTTTACCAGTGGCATTTAACTTTAACACTGATTGTTAGAAAACATAAATAAACTCTCTTTGCTGTATTCAGTGTTAAAAGAGAGATTTATAATAATTTGTTGTACTATACATAAAATACCTCTTGGAATGTGGACTAAACATCCTGAAGAAATGGTTTTAAGAATAAAGGTTTTAAATAATACAGCTTTAATTTCTTTGTCTCATCTGTTTATTGATCCAGTATCTAAAATCGTACATGCAGGGAGAGAAGAAGATTTCGTTGAGGTCATTTGTGGATTGTGGCTGTATCCCACAGTAGTGGAGTTGGGGGGAGAGGCCAATCTAAAATTTTACGGTCAGGGAAAACTTCAGGAAGAGGTAACATATATGTGGTAGCACCCAACAGAAGATGGAAGAGCAAATCACTAGTTGGAAATAAGTTCCGACAAACAGTCAATACAAATTTGAATTAAATGTTTGATACACACAAAGTTGCAGGTTGGTTTTTTTTTCTTTTATGTATTTTCATCTTTTTGTATTTTTACAAAGATTGTAAGAAAAGTCTAATTGTGCATCTGTCTGTTTTGTCTCCTGGAAGTTTTTCTTAGTGTTTTTGCTCGTCTATAGATTAATGACATTACAGCTAGATTGTTTGCTTGTTAGAGTTGACGAAGAGCACTGATTCCTTAAAAAGTCACTGCATTTTTCTACTTTGGAAGATTCTTAGTCACTATCCCCTTGATTAGTTTCTTACTTGCGTGTTTTTCCATAAGAAATTGCATTTTATGTTTACCATTTATTCTTCAGTCCCAAATTCTTTAGAAAGCAATAAGCTTTCCCAATTCTTTTTTTTTCAATAGTGGGAGGAATTGTCTATTTTTTCTTAGAATAAGGAGTGCTCCACAGCCTCAGGATTCGGGCTCCCATTTATAACTTTCCCCGTGTCCATATCTGTGTCTATTTCTCTGCATTCTGTATGGCCCTTACAACCCCAGATTTTAGCACCAGACCTTGGGTCTCTATTTCGGCCAGTCTCAAATTGCTTCTGTAATTTGTCTTCTCTTTGCTACTCTGACTTCTTTTTTCTTTTATATTTAATATCAGTATCTTTTCATGGTTTCTTTACAATTCAGAAATGTAAAGTGTTTTAAATATTTGATACAGGATCTGTGTATGCCTATGTGTGTGTGTGCACGTGTGCGTGTGCACATGTGTAAAGAAAAGGGTTTGATGGCCCATTTATATCAGCTCAGTCCACCATGATAATGCACATCCCCTCAAATATTTATAAAGACTGACTATTGTTTAGGCAAAAAGTGAACTGTACATCCACAGAAGGTAGGAGAGCATCTTACACTGCAATCCATTCCTTATTATACATAAAACCTTGTATTCTTCTATTTTTTAAGAATGTAAAATGGGAAATAAATAATTTTCCAGTGAATGACTTATGAACGAAGATATCTAAAATACTGGGTGAAGTAATTGTCTTCAGGGGTTTTCCAATTGTGTTTGGGATGGGACAATTTCATTCTTTATTCAAACAAACAATTATGTTCTCTTATTTCTATTCTTGAAAGAATGCTTAAATTCAAGTTTTCAATCTAGTGCAGTTTTTGTGTTTATATAGTTTGTTGACTAATAATTCCAGCAGTATGATGCATACATTCTAAAAGCCAGGGATTGAGTAACAGTCATTATGGAAATCAAGATAAAAATATCCTTGACCTTGTCAGAGAACATTAATGAAGGCTCCTTATAGGTTATTGCATTTGTGCTGAGAATTAATAGATGAATAGAATTTTGATGTCAAGGTGACAAGTAACAAGAGAAGACTATTTCAGATAAAGAAATAACAGCTAATGCAAATGCAAACAAGGATTAGATGAGGAAAAAAATAAGTGAATACAAGAGGAAACTTGCACTCCCTGCCTGTCCTCCCATGGAATAGTTCCTAAGAAAGCGCCCTGGGAGGTAAATTTAGAAACACTGGCAGAGTCCGATCATGAAACTTGTGTTATGTCATCCTAAAAGGTTTGCATTTTATTATGTAGGAAACACAGTGTCATTAATAGGATTTTAATAGGGAAATGATATGATCAAATTAGGGATTTATATGGCACACTCTTCCAGCAATATGGAAATAATTTGCAAATGGTAAAGTCCATTTATGTTCCTGGCAAGAAATCGTTATGCCCTCATCTAAGGTGGTAGAAGGGGACTACTTTGAAGATGAGAGATTTATAGAAATAACAAGGAAGTCAAATCTATGGGGTTTTGTAAAACCTGGAATATGTCAATAGTTTCATCAAGACAAAGTAGAAATTGGTTACACAATCTGAATAGGACCCAAAGATTAGAGTTTTTGATTCTCTGATGAGAAGGATTCAAACTATTTCCCCAGAATCTAAGAAACAGATTAGTTCTACAGGCAATAGACAGTACTTGTAAAATATCTGTCAATGATCTGAAAATGGCTCTGAAATTTAAATTGAAATGTCCACATTACTAAGTTTGTAAGGACCCAAAGAGCTCCCTCCTAATACGTGTGTTTTAAAATCACAGTGGAACACGGATTGTGAACGTCTTTGCTTTCACCAAATTCTGGCAATCTTGCTTCCAGTCACAACATGTGAAGACAAGGTTTAATTGCTTCTTTTTCATCTAATGGAAACGACCAGGTATATTTTTTTTCAAGGAATAAAAAACCCACAAGAAAGAGTCAAAAGCAAGACACAGAATTTTAAAGTAACATTTTTGTAGTAACATTTGGAGCAATTTCTAGCAGTTGAAAAATGCTGCTTGGTTGCCTAGAGGGTTATACTAAGGAAAACAAGACAGAAATCCAAGCTGTAGAATTCATGAAGACCTTTGTCATGGCAAACAATAGTGGAACCCAACATTGCCTGGAAGGGGAAATTTGAGTCTGCAGTCTGTGAGACTTTATGCACTGATAAGCGATAAGGTTCTGTGCTGCATTTTGAAAAGAATACAGTAAACACGATTCTAGACAGATCTGCCTCAGGCTTAACATGACACTTAAGTGCTCTGTAAGCAAAAAGAAAGGCAATTCAGGACACATTGCAAACTATTTTATTTTCTAGCATTAAAACTAAAACATCAAGTAATGTTTATTAAGAAGAAACAAGCCCTCCATTCTGGGTTTTATCTAATCTGTATAAACTTTCCTGTGAAGGGGAAAAGGTATCATATTGAGAAGGAAAATATATGTGAATGTTTGAAAATTGTATTGTGAAGCTCTTTAGTTTTTTAATGTTACCACCATTCTAAAACTGACTGCATACAATTGTAGTGGAATAAGCAAATATTCCCAAATAAATCTTAGCTGAAATTCATCTTCTGCAATGGAAAAATAGTAACTAATAACTTTGCAATTACAACCCTTTATGGTTATACATCGTTGACACATTAGAAGTCCCCAGACAGAAGGAAGAAGCAACATTATCTTTTATTATGTTGGAGCACTCATATCGGGACCTAAAATAGAAAGCAGCAGTGTCCAGAATCAAAGCATTCTACCAGTTTGAATCTAGGACACTCTGCAACTGCACATGCTGATTCACACTCAAAAATTAATTAAAATAAATAGACCAGTTTATGGACATGTACTAAAATATTCTTACTATAACATGAAAGAAAAAGCATTTCCCATAAAATTAAAGAGGATTTGATGTTGAAAACAAAATTAATTCCAAAATTTAATACTGAGATACTTTTCTCTAGTAATCCTAATATGAGCCCACACAATTTACTGTTATATGTACCCAGTGTAAATAATATGAAGAGAAGTGTGTGAGCTATGTGGGTTACACTGGAGAAACATAGAATTAAAGTCTTTCTCTTATAATTTTTATTACATAGGTTTTAACTAATCGTATGTCTTTTGTACTAGCTATATTGGTGTATTTCCTAATTATTAAGACAGTTAAATTTTAGGTTTTGGCATCTTCACATTAAGATATAGAAATGTGTGATAAAATCTTTACAGAAGAATTTGTAAAGGCCTACAACTTTTAAAACTATTATTGGGATTTATTTTAATTCAAAACACTTTCTAAATAATTTATAACAAGCTAATTATAAGTGACTAAAATTTTGACATCAAAAGATTATATCTATGATTTCCCTGAAAACAAAACCAGAACTTAAAGTTTTAATTATTTTTATTAAAGTTTAGAGCAGAGATTTCTCTTTTGTGTATATTTGGGTATATTTGAATTTAAAAGATACTTAAGAAGAAATCTAAACTCTACTACCAATGGCTTTATGGCCTTGAGAAAATTAATCAGTATTTTATAAATGAAAATTTTCCCTAACCTCATTTTTCTAAAGTATAAAATGGAAATGTTAAGGTGTACAACAACAATTCTGGAAAATTCTTTTATACCCTAAAGATAATACATAAAAATAAATTATGAAAGTGCTCAACATTCAGTAGATTTTCAATAAATAAAAATGTAATCTTAGTAGAAGCAAATATGACTAGTAATGATCTTACCATCACTGTAGGCAAATGCAAAATAGTTATATTTAAAATTCCAAGTCACTAGAGTTACTTTAATGGGAAAGATTATTTTAATAAAAAATAACTTTAAAATTACATTTTTTCCTAAATTCCATTTTGAAAACATACCCACCCTTCATGATAGCTTATCATTGCTGAAAAATACTATGTCCAATTATATGCACCACCAAGAAATGCTGTGTTAAGGCTTATATCTGCATGTCCCCCCAAAGTCTCAAGCACTCATAGGTGGGGCTTTTGGAAATGACTGGATCATAGGTGTGTGATACTCAATTAGTCCATCAATGGGTTTAACATAATTCTGGGTGTGGATAGTGGATTTACTCAAAAAGGAAGACCCACCTTAGGTGTAGGTAACACCAACCAATAGGATGTTAGCCTGGAGGAATAAAAAGGGAAGGAAGGATGGTCCTGCTTCTTCCCTCTGTATCACCTTGCCTTGGGGCCAGCTGATTAAGGACTGAAATCTCCATAAACTGTGTAGTAAGATAAACCTTTCCTACTTTAAATTGTGAATGTTTGGCATTTTGTTCCAGCAATAAAAAGCAACTGAGACATATTCTTTCAGATATAATTCAAAGTCACAGACATGGAAAAGTAAAATACACAAGTTTCATACAGAGCCAAAAAAAAACCCAAAGCACTGTAGACATTCCATTAAAGAAGGGAACTTGCATATAAATCATTACCGAGAATGCCAGTAGCAGTGGGAAAAGATCAAATGCTGATAGCATACCCATGTCAGGCCCACGAGGGATTATTTTAGTTCTTTATGGAGAAATTAACAGATGGAACTAGTGGCAAAGGAACAGAGATAATAAAGTGTCTTTCATAACAAAGCCAAAGTCGATTAAATTACTTAGTCTTTGGAGGAAATTTATTTAATGTGATTCTATAATATTTGATAAGAATGAAGATGCTATTCAGATGGGAACTAGAAGAAACATAGAGGCTGACCTCCTCCACAGTGCTAAGAGTCTGAGGTGGTTTCCTTTCCTTGAAGGTCAGGGAACAGGAAGGATCAACAAAGCCAAATTTCCATTCAAGAAACGAATGGAAGTTTAGGTTGATATATCAAAGGCAAATGTAAGGATATCAGTTGGACAAGAAATAAAAACCTAATTTCATGTATGAGAATGGCAGGGACTTAATTAGTCAAAAGCTGAAGTCATGAGTTTTAGAAAACATTAGTGGTCTATTTCTAGGTAAGAGACATCATAATCACCTTTAAAGACAGAGAAATTAATCAAGAGAGATTTTTCAGTATCATATTTTAAAACCTTCATTATCTGTTAGTCATAACTTGGCTTCATAATAAAGGGGAAATACCATCAATGTTTGAAATAGACTTTACTTTCATTAAAATATTAGAACTGAATTTAACTTGGTTAATTCACCACTACTTAGTAACTTTTCCTTTGGTTGTAAGTGTTTAACTGTAAAATAAAATTAATTTGTTGGAAATATTTTAATACATATTAAAGTACAAAAGGAGGAAAATCAAAACCCTTCATCTTGATATATAACTACAGTTTTTGATTTGATATTTTTCAATATATATTTGGTTCAAGGGTACCGATGACTCTGTGTTTCTGGAGTTTTAAAGTGTTTAAACGGTTCCTGCCTGTTCATTGAAATTTATTGATACTGTGAAAATTTTCACTATAACATGAGAAGCATTCTTGCGTAAAACACCATGACTATCTTTCATAAACTCTTAAGATACACTCTGCATCCATGGGCAAATGCATTTCCAAGGTGCGGGAGAGAAACAAAGCTGCCTAAGGGAAGCTTCTGCCAAGTCAGTTGCTTCTTTTATCATAGTGAGGGCGCCAATTTTCTCTTCTAGTTTAACAGTCATCTTACCTATATTCTCTCAGTTACTAATAATGGTGAAGGCGCTTTCTCCTAAAATTTGGAGAGATGGGAATTATTTGTTAGCTTTTCAAGACTTCTACATAAGCAATATAATTTCATCTGCAGAAAACAACAAAACATTGCTGATACACATACAGAATCACAAGGCACATGTTTTTCTCCTTCTTGCATTAAAATTCATGTATATATATATTTATAGATACATTCTTTCTAAAGCACAGAATTAAAAACAGGCAGAATGTTATATAAGTATAGTCAACACACTGAAACAAGAGGAAAAGACTGATTGGAACTAGGAAGAAATCAACAGGGCAATGTTACATTCCCTTTGTTAAAAAAAAAAAAGGATTGTCAGAAAAGTTCTAACAAACACTACTATCAACCAGAAGTTTATATGTACAATAGATTTAACATTAAGATTGTTATGACCCACCTTAGAAACATATATAAAAGGAATATGCTTATCTCATTAAGTATCCATCTGGACAGACTTCGACTACACACCTCAAACATTAAAACATAACATTTCCATTTTATAAATTGGTTTTAGATACCATGATTGCCTGTATATTGTCAATAAGGTTGTGGTAAGGGAATAATAACATTTAAATTCCCAAGAGAGAGGAAATGGAGAGGAAAAAGTGCCAAGGAAACTTGCTGACAGATTTTTAGAGTCATTACACCAAATATTAGGAGACTCAAGAGTCCTGAAAACGTTATAATTTTAACATGTCAAATGTGGCACTCATGAACAGCAAATCAGAATGTATCACACAATTACAGTCCAGACAATCATTTTCACATCCACAAGCTTTCTGAAACAGTGCACTCACTTAATCTGTGTGCATCATCAGAACAAGAGCAGCATCCCATTCCTTTCTGGATCTTGCATCAAATGTAGAATTGATAGAATTAACTAATTTTTCATAATTTCTTACTCTGGATAAGTTTAAATTTAAATATAATATCTTTGTCAATATTTCCTATTCAGGAAATATTTTTTCAAACTGAATTGAATTTAAAGGCATTCTCTTCTAAAAGTCTAAGCTTGCATTTTCTGCCGTGCAACAGGGGGAATTTAGGACTCATTGGTAGCATATTTCCGACTTTCAGATTAACTCCTAGAGTGTCCAATTACTATTGTGGAAATTATATTATTGTTCTACCCCAGTAAATTTTCATATAAAATATAACTTTTAAAAACCTGAATCAAACAATAGTTGCTACCATCTGTATGTTAGACTTAATAGAAATATAATAAAAAATGAATTACCTACCTTATTAACTAGCAAAATTCATAAATTGCTTGTCTTAATGTAACCTTAATGTGATTCTTGGACTGAAGCACACACACTCTCTCTCTCTCTCACTCTCTCTCTCTCTTTCTCTCTCTCTCTCTCTCTCTCTCTGTGTGTCACACACACACACACACACACACACACACACACACACACACACCAATAGAAGCTAGAGGGAATTTGAAACTGTCCCGGTTATCAGCTTATCCTTGTAAGCTTCTGCTTATCTTATCAACATACGGAATCACTCTTGCTTCCTTCTGCTAATAAGGTCCGGAGTAGAGCTTTCCTCTAGCAAGCTCGGTAATGCCTTTCTCAGACAGAAGCTCCCAGTCGGTCCCCTCTTCCCTCACTTATCTCTCTGCTTAGGGTTTTCTTTTTTTTTAAGGACAAGCAAAGATTCACATGCATTTTTCTTTATTGCTAGAATTTTACAATTTAAAGCATAACTGTTCTTCCCTCAAAATATTGATTCTAAGCCGATGTTTTTTTCTTTCTAAACTATTATATGGAAATGTAGATTCTGAGGTGAGTCATGAATCTTGCTTGGATCAAACAAGTTATGTTTCTGGCACTTTTACACAAGACAATGGGGCAATTACTTAGGTCTCTTCTCTTTGTAACTAGTGATGAAAATGAGAAGTTCACAGGGTAATATAAAAATGTAGTTAATTTAAATACATAACTGCATGTTTCATTCTTACTACTATTATTACTGTTAGATCATCTCTATACAGTGTTTGATGTGATTGCTATGTAAATTCATCATATTATTATATAAATTCAATGTCCTAACTAATGAGTAGCTGTTATCAATTTACAAATACCACCTTTCGGAGAGATTTTAATTTTAATATTACTTTAGCAAATATGAATGACAGTCACATATAAACAAACTGTAAGCAATAACTATTTCTTTCAATAAACCACAGACATCAGCAATGCACCTAACTCAGCTATCCTTGTATATACATATACATTTTGTTTTCATTTTAGAGAAAAGAAAAAAAATAAAATAAGAAAACAAATACATAAAACAGCATAAAAACAATAAAAATGATACAGAATTTCCAAACAAGATGATGGGATATAGGGCTGGAGGTACAGCTCAGTGGGGTAAGTGCTTGCCGCTAAGCACTAAGGCCCTGAATTCGATCCCCGGTCCCGGGGGGGAAAAAAAAAAAAAGGGAACGGATGTTAGGGGCTGGGGATATAGCTCAGTGGAATAAGCGCTTGCCTAGCAAGCACAGGGTCCTGAGTTCGATCCTCAGTACTGCAAAAAAAAAAAAAAAAAAAGATGATGGGATATTAACAATGATTGTTATATTACACAATGTCATCTTCAAAATGGTTGCACAGATGATCAGATATAAGCATGTAAGACTGATCAAACAATTATACATTAATAGTTCCTTTGAATAAAGCAAGGGATATTAGTAGTACAATTATCTTGGCTATCTTGTACATGCAGATACCTTTTTCTTCTCTCCTTTCTTTCCTTTTCCTTTCCCCTCCTTCATCCCACTTGCTCCTTCATGCTTGCATCTGGTAATCAGAACAGCTGATCTGAAGATAACAGTGTAAAGTATCAGAACCATTGTTGAATTCTTACCCTCTTGTATGGTGAAGCTCTGCACCACTTCCAATGTTTATTTTTTTATTACTTGTTACTGTGTTTGATTTTTTGATCAATCTTACATTCTTACATCTGATGGACTGGGCAACTTCATTGAAGATAACGGTATGTAATGTAGAAATCATTGCTAATTCCCATCATTTTGTTTTGAGGTCATGTATCATTATCGTTTTTGTGTTGTTTTTTGTCTTCATTGTTGCCGCTTTGTTAGTTTTTTTCTCTTTAAAATAAACATCAGAGGTATATTATAGAAAAAACAAATTATAGCTTCATCAGGATAAAACAGTTGAAGAGAATGGAAACAGAAGAAAAAGGGGTGATTCATTGCTTCTGTGTGGAAGTCATGGAAAAACATCATGGTTCAGAGAAGAAATCAAATGCAGGGAAAGTGGCAGGTTTTTCAAATCACAGTTTGAAAGTCAAAGCTAATGCTGTGGGACAAAAGCAAGCACAGTTTGTAAGAGCTATGAGGTAATCTTCTCAATGAACAGACAACTTGTGAAATCCTGGAATTCTGCAGCATGTCAAAGACTCCCAGTCCTAAGAAGAATGTGAAAAGTTGAAGAGAGTTCAGAGGACAACCACAAAGATAATGAATTGGTTGTAAAGTAAGACCTACAAGAGAAGGTGAAAAGATCTGGAATGATTCAACTTGGAGCCACAGACAGAGAAGTTATTTAAATTCTCATGGCCAAAATATATGGTGCCCATCTCCTGCTTCTCCCTGAATTAAAAGGAGGAAATCACTTCCAATCTTGGGGTAGAAAATTTATGGAATTTAAACAATAATTTAACAAGCAGGTTCATTACACATCATTAAGGGCTGTAGAGAGTGGTTTACAAAATGTACATGCTCCTTTAAGTTTTATAATTTATTTAGATATTTATTTTAGTTAGCTGTGAAGGTGCAGCCTTTGATGAAGAAGAGAAATGGCCTGAATGACCTAGCAAGGTCTTTCCAACTCTAAATTTCCCTGAAATCCAGAGTTAAGTATTAATAGTCCACTAAATCTTTTCACATTTCGATGCTTGCCTCTCACTCATCTGTTTCAGAGCAGTAGGAGTAGCAGGAAGCTAAGGTGATTTGGACCGAGGTGAGTCTGGGAGAAGGGCGAGCAGTTTGGACATAGGACGCAAGATCGCAGCACAGCTGAGAAAAAAGAAAATCCTGGCAGACAGAAGCAGCCTTAACAAGGCATAGGAGTTTGAAAGCTAGAGTGTGACACATTCAGGCAACAGCACATATTTGTGTGTGGTTGACAAATAGGAGCTGATGGAAGGTGCTGGAGAGATTTCTGAGAGCACAGATGAGGTGTTTTAATTTCAAAATAAAGCTGGTCTTCATCTCCAGTATAAATGTGTGTTTAAGAGAGGAATGCTCTGATCAGATTTCTTTTTTTAGGAAAGTCTCAATGACAATAATGTGAATGACAGATTACAGGGCAGAGGACTTGGTAGGTTTATAGACAGAGTTCATCTGAGAAACAGCAAGGATCCAAGGGAGTTCTAGCAGGCATAGGGAAGAGGAGCAAAAGCAAGATATTAGGAAGTGTGGTGTTCTGGATAACACTGAGTTTGATATTCTGCATATCTAGAAGAAAATGTAATCAATCAACAGGATACTCAATAATACAGATATTAGATTGACTCACTTTGTTATCAAATTTTAAGAAAGGAGCGTTTAAGAGAGGAATGCGGTACTGTATTAAGTATTTCACTGGGTACCGTATCAGGCAGTAACAAATATGAAGCCGTTTCTCAGTGTGGAAACATACAGCTTGATTTCCTTGAGCAGTTCTGGCTCATAATTACTATCCTTTGATGGAGGAATAGTAAAGCAAAATGATTATGCATATTATGGAATATTATTCAGCCTTAAAAAAGATAATTCTGACATGTACTAGAACAGAGCTGGATGATTTTCCTCTTGTGAGATATTTAGAGGACTCATCCTATAGAAACAGAAAAAAAAAAAAAAGGATTATTCCCAAGAAGCTAGTGGGAGGAAGAAGTAAGGAGTTGTTGATGAGTACAGAGATTTAGATTGTCAAGATTGAAGAAAAGTTCTGATATTCTCTGGATAATAATATGAACACTTAACACTGCTGAACTATGCCCTTTAAAATGGAAAGAGTGATTAAATTTTACCACAATTTTTTATAAGTTCATAGCTAAGGCTATTGCATTTACTAATGACATGAAATCCTATTTTGAATTTTTGAAATAAAAATAATGAGTGAAAGTCTATATATTGGTCAATTTCCATGCACTTTGCTAGTTTTTGTGGTTAAGAGTGTGAAGTAATTTGATGTTCTAACAAGGTGTAATGTTCTGTGGGATTCAGAAGTAATTTTATGTTTTCAATTTCTGTAATCAGATGTCTGGATTAGGAAGAAATTTCTTTCCTTTTTGAGGATAAGGACAGTAAGCACCAAGCAAAACTGTCCTAAGAAAAATCAGACCACCTGTGGTTTATCTTTGGAAAAAGCCACCCGAGCCTAATAATGATAAGCTTAGGGAAAGCACATTAAACCTCCAGAATGTTTGGTCTGTTGGTTAAACAACATCAAGGAGGGGAGTTGGGTCCCTAGACATGGGAGCTATCCAAAGTTAGGTTCCTGTGGGGAAAGTCTATGAATTCCTGCTAGCTAGACCTAATGGCCATGAAAGCTCATGGCAAAGCCTTTGGACTAATGTTTCTCAGATAATCTTGACAGTTTCAAGAGAGGGAATTTTAATGAGCCATTCATTCTACTTTATTTAGGACTGAGTGTGTTCAGGTAGTGAAGCCTCTGGTTGACACAATCCCTTAGTTACTCTTCTACTGAAGTAGCTCCTTCCATCAAAGAGCATAGTCTGCTTTAAGTGGGAAATGTAAGGTATGAAGCATTTTTTCATTGTCAGATGAGTTTTATTTTAGAGAGCTTAGAGCTTCCAGACAATGAGAAAGCAGAAAATGTTAACATATTTCTAACCATGCAGAGGGAGAGGTTGGAATAAGCATTACTTCTAGATAAGCAAGTAAATCAAAAACTTAACTTACATGTTTATCTCAATTTTACATTTTCTTAGAACTGTGGCCTTAAGTTATAGACATTGCAACTTTTGGCATAACCTTACTGAAATTTCTCTGGAAAAGCCCATCTAGGATAGTTATGAAGGGTCCCTATCCACGGTGAATTATTGTGTATAGCGTTTTAATGCACTATGAAGGACAAATTATATTAGTAACGCCAGAAATCTGAGTAGAACACAATATATGATCTTTAACATAGTTATTTCTCACCTAATTCACAGAATTGGCTGTGTATTTTTGGCATTGAGTGAAGACTTGACAACAGTCAAATTTAGTTTTGACTTTCACTTTTGAACTCATTGGAGATTCTGTTGTTTTATAAAGTAGCACGTTCAGTATTTTAATTTGCTAAGATAATGTTCTTTGCTTGTCCAGTGTGTTTTTGGTATGTGATTTAATCTCTGTATAACCAATTCCTTACATCAGTCTGAACAATAAAATACACCTAAGTATAATTATATCCAAGAAGCAGGAAATTCACTTGGGATTTGATATGATTATGTTTAACTGTAGCATCACTTCCAGTTAAAAGTCTGTGTTGATTCCAAAATATACATGTACAAAATTAAGGCACAAAACAACTCTCTGTACAGACTTCTCCCGTCTGTGCCTCCTTGACAGGGCTTAGTAACCACAGCACTAAGCAGAAATGAAACATTCTGGGTTTTGGCATTGTATTATTTTTTGAAGGACAATTTTGTGAAGGACAATTTTGATCAAACATTTTCATCATCTGTCAAAGGTTTGTTTATTTCCTTCTGTATTTTATCTTCCAAACTAAGGGAAGACAGCTGTTCTCTCTCTATCCATTGCCCATTAATAGGTGTTTGGTTGCTTCTATTATTAATTTATTTGTAATGTTTTCTAAAAGTAATTCTAGATAAACATTTATGCATAGGTTTATCTAAGGTGTTGATCCGAAGAATTATCTATTTATTTATTTAGATCAAAGTAATTTCAAAATGTTCAGTGTGATACTGTGGATCAGAGGGAGAGAGGTCCACCACCTTAGAAGCTTTGTAGTTCTTATTAAACCTACCATCTCAAACTTACAACAATCGGCAATTAAATTGAGTAGAACAGTTGTAAGAAAGTCTTCCTTATTGGAACAGGGTACTTTATGAAAATGTTGGTGAGATGGTCTCTAATAGCAGGGCATTCCTTTCTTTGGGGCAGAAAGTCTTGTTCTATTTTTATAATCGTTTTACAGCGATCTTTGGACACATTTTGATTTAAATGTTGTCATCAGAATGATAATCAATTTAGTCCCAACCAAGTTTTAGCATCCTCTGCTCATAAGAAGACATTTCTGGATCAAATTTACCAATTTCACTTGTAAGGATTAGGAGAATTTGTTTGTTTGTTTTAAATTAAATTAGATAAAACAAACCTAATGCTAAGACAAAAAGTTTGCAAGTCTAGTCATTCTCTCCAACTATGTTGGAAAACACTGTGAAAAGAATACTGATCAATAGGACTATATATGGGGAAGACTGGGGCAGATGAAGGAACAGGGTCTAGGGAAGGAGGAGAACCAGGGGAGAAGGTGTGGTTGCTGGGAGTCAGAATACAGGAGGATCCAGGAGATCCAGGGTAAAGCTCCATCTGGAGTTTCTCAAGGAGCTGACAGGTCCAGTGTGAACGTTAGAGTCTCCACATAGTGGATGTACCTCTTTTCTTTGTCAGGGGAGAAATCTTAGAATTTTCTTGACATCTATAATCCTGTTTTTACCAATAAAAATGTACATATAATCTAATTACTCTATGTTAGACTCCTTTGATTCCTAAGATGGTACACAGATATGTTATTTTATTCATATCCAACTTCCTCAGACAGGCTCCTGAATCCTACCTGGCCTTTACTAAAATCTTACAAGACCTGGAAATATTTCGGCCCTTTGTTTCTGTGATGCATCTACCCATAACTCAGACGATCATCTCAGAGGCTCATTAAATACAGAATGATTGCATTCAAATGATGAAAGCAGGAAGCACATTGCTGGTTTAAAAACCACCTCATCTGTAACAGCCCTGAGTAGTGAAACAAAGCCATCTAAATGTCTCATTAAGAGAAATTGAAAGTAAAACAGGCTGTGATTGATCCTCAGTATGGAGTGAGCAGGACCCAGATGTGCCAGGTCTGGGACTTGCAGAAGCTGAGATCTTGGTGGTCTTCTGCACTCTCTGTTCCTGCTTAATTAGCCTGAGCCCAGCACCAAGTAGGGCCATGTTCATTTACCGGATAGTTATGCTTTCACAAGATACCAAGCTCAGTTTCTGAATATAGCTTCTAGACTTTTCTATTAATGTATAACAATTATGCACAAGAATGGGTTTCATTATGGAATTTTTACACTTTGACAAAGCTTTGATAACGCTTGGCTCCCCTCTGCCCTCACTGTGCATCTCTCTCCCGGCTACCCGACCCCTCTTCTTCCATAATAATCTTCCTCTTCTACTTGTGTGTCATTGTTTTCTCTGGATCCCACATATAAGAAAAACTATGAGATATCTATGTTTTGAGCCTGACTGATTTTGCTTAATATGTTGATTTCCAATTTTGTCACTTTCCAACAAGTGTCACAAATTTGCTCTCCCTTATGGCTAACACTTCACATGTGTAAATACCACATTTTCTTCACTTACTAATCCATTGACGATCACCTAGGCCGATTCCAGAAATCGGCTATTGTGATAATCAGGGACATGCAGGTATCTCTAGGTTACATGGGCATTCCTGTTGGTATCCAGCAAGGCATGGTGCAGCTGTATCAAACAATAGCTCTATTTTTAGAAAAACCTTTGAACAGATACCAGGATAGCTGCACCAGTTTCCACTGCCACCAATCATGCTGAAGGGGCCACCATTTGTCTCTTGATCACTAGCCTCTATTGTTTGTGTTCTTGATGATAGCTTTTCTGGCCAGGTGAAAGAGAATCTCAGTAGTTTTGATGTACCTTTCTCTGGCAGTTAAAGATGTTGAACATAGTTTCATATAGCCATTGGCCATTTTGCACTTTTTCTTCTGAGAACTATCTATTCAGTTCGTTTGTCCACTTATTCATTAGATTATTGGGATTTATGGTGTTAAGTTTTCTAAGCTCTTTGTGTATTCCGGATAATAAGCCTCTGCCATTTTGAAGGCTATCTCTCCATTCCTTTCACTTCTCTTGCTGTGAAGAAGCTTCCTAACTTGATTGAATTCTATTTGCTAATTCCAGCATCAATACTTTTGAAAATGGGGATGTCTTTTCTTTGCTCATGAAACATAAAACAGGAATGTAAGCTGTTTAAATTTTGCTATCGCTGGTTTACAAATGATCGGTTCAAAGCTGCTTAAATGAAAGTGTACAGAACCTCGGCATTCTTTTATTTATTGAGCAGCACCAGAAGAATGTGGCCATTTCTGGTTCTGAATAATGCTAGCTCTTGTCTCAGATTCTCTTTCAAATGTAGCTAAGAAAGAAAATTAGTGCATTCAGATAGGAGATAGATAGAGCTTAAAATATGTATGTCTTAAAAAACTTTCTTTTGGGAGGATATTTTAGAGCAACATTTTCCATTTTATGATTCATATATTAATAACTAAAATATAAAATTTTACATCCATTTTGACCTGGGTTGTGATATTCCCTAAAAATAAATTTGACAAAATGCATTCAAAAGTACTTAAAGTATACATGTTGTCCCTATAATCTGATATGCTCATTTCAAGAATTTATCCAAAAGAAATAAAAGGAGACAGAAAAATCATTTTGCTGAAAATATTCATACTGCGATATGAAAGCAAAAATAATTTGAAACCTATTTACCTATATAGGAATCATCTCAAAATAAAAACTTTAAGTCAGAAGAAATATTCTGTTATATATTCTGATATTTTCAAAAATACTTCATGTAGTTTGGGAATTGACTCTTAAAGGGTAAATGGGGGTTTTTGTTTTGGATCATTAGTAATTGAATTTCTTTTGCTAATGTGTTTCCAAATTCTCTATTTTCAAGCATGTCATTTATTACATACTTAACAAAGAGGAAAAGCTATGAAATTTCATCTCTCCATACATGCCAACTAAATACCTTATTAGATGGAAGAGTGCAAATATGCTAACTCTAAGGTGATTTCTAGCTTGTGAGAGTCCATTCCCTTTCAGTATTAAGAGATTTAGCTGCATATATTAGACATGTACAATGATATAACTGAGGTACATGCATATGAGTATGTATTTACACACATACCTAAGTGCTTGTACATGCACGTGCATGTGCATAAACTTGGAGAAAATGCCAAAATGTCGCGGCAACATCATCTTACTAATCACAATAGCTATTCAATTCTTTATAATTTAGAATGTCATTCAATTAAACCTATAATTTCAAAATTCACTACATATCGAATGTTCATAAATTGCAGTCAAACAAAATGTAACCAAAATAAACCAATGTTTAAGAAAAAGATAATATGCACATAAGAAGTCCACAGACATTTTTTAAGTGTTATTTTAGGAACACGGTCTCTTGTTCCTATTTTGTCCTAGAACAATGTAAGGCAAAGCTCAGTATCAGATCTGAGTTCAAAAACGAGAACTGACATTATCAAACATGAAACAGAAAAAAACAATAGCAAATACTGTTAAGTTTTAGCTTCATAAAGGGAAAAGCCTTAAAGAAGTTCTACTGGCAAAGAGTAATGTGATCAACACCTTTCACAACAGAAAGACTCCTCCAGCAGTTTTCTTTATTAAATACCTGTAGTGCACATTTTCACAATCTCTCGTTGATTGTGCAGGGAATGAGTGAACTTGTCTGTGACACGTTCCTTATTATTTCTCTAGCAGTAGGGTGAATTACTTGTTCAGTTCATGCTGTGTCAAAACGTAGTAACGTGTTTATATATATGCTTCAAGCAGCACCTGTCTTAAACAAACATTTTGCTCTTTTCTATTTTTTTTCATCCACAGTGGAACATACAATGCTCTTGCTATAGGAATATAAGAGGAAGTAAAGCACGTAGTTAATTTCTAATAATGGTAAAGATCACACCAGTTTGGAGAAGCATTGTCGCCAATATTGGAACCATAACATCAAAAAAGTGATTTATTTTCTTTGTTTACTACTTCCTTTATTTCTACTATTTATAACAAGTAGAAATTTCGATTAGTTTGTTTTCCTTCCAATGCTATGAGAGTGAGAATTTATTTTCATTGTTCACCTCAATCTATACCTTGAAGTAAAAATAAAATTAATATGGTATCTCCAAACACATATAAACAGATTTTTCTTTTTTTTTCTATACATGGTAATTAGCACTCAGAAATCAACCAAAAGGATGTAATGATTATAATGTATAATTATAATTATTAATGACATATTTAATAATGTCAGATTAAAAATTAATTTCCTAAGAATAAAACTTTATTCATATATATGATCTAAATTCTTTTCATTTGCATTAGTTTGAACTTTAATTTTTAAATACATTTTATTTCAACTTTAAATGTTTATATGATAAAAGGCATCTCATTGTTCCATTTTGGTGAACATATGGTGTATCTTTACCCTCTTCTGCTCATTCCTTCAATAAAAATAATTATCATAATTTACAATAAAATCCATTCCAACTATTTCTATGGTTCTATTACACATACACAAAAATTCATATTAGAATAAACAATATTTTCAAAGAACTATAAAATGCTGAAATTTTTTAAAAGTGTGTAATGAAAAATGGAAGATTGTAGAAAAATAAATTGGTTCTAGTTTTTAATGTTATTGTAAGTAAAAATTGTTTCTTTAATATGTAAGCTGAAGTCGGATTTTTAAACTCACTACTTTTGCTGAAAGACAAGCATCTTGTGCTACAAGATTTTTAAAAGTTGCAATTTCATTTCTACTAATTGTGCTTTCAGTTACCATTCGTTTACTTGCAATTTCATAAGTTAGTGAGGAGTGTTATAACAAATACATTCCTTAAAGTGCTACAAAGATAATTGGGATTTGATAAATAGCTGAGAGTTGTCCACCTGAAACAGGGTATGCCATGGCTTAAAACAAAGCATACATTTACAAATTAAACTCTGTATAGCTAAGTAGGTCAGAAATGTTAGAAATTCTTAAAAAAAATAGTGCATATTTAAGTGCTTTTATTTGATAATTTGATATGTGTGAGACAAGTTGAGACTGAGACACACTGATAAATTTACACAGGGATGTGCACACACCGCACTTCGGAGCAGGCTTATGTTGAAGGGTCAGAGCTGGGCCCGGAGCAAGGGTTAAAGGGCCGCCAGATGGAGTCTAAAGTAACCACGAGCAGGGTTTCAATTGTAAGTGCTGCCATGGGGCTCATAGTAACCGTCATTGTTGAAAAGTCACCAGCTGGATCAAGATTTGTAACCACATTAGAAGCAAGTTTTCTAGTTGTCAGTGCTTGGGGCAAAAGATTGTAAGAAGTGAACAGCTGCATCCTTAGAGAAAAGAGATCAGCTTTGGAGAATTCTGTGACAAGTCTGTCTCTCACGGGAGGATTGATACGGGTCACTCAGATGAGGATCTTACAATGTGGAATTAAGGTCAAAGTGAAAAATGGAATTAAATTTTAAATATTGCAAAGGTTGTACATTTAAAGGAAACTAATATAAAAATAATTCCTATAACCTCTGTGTTTTTTTAAAAAGGCACACTTTGGTCGTTACAAATTATGCCAGCATGCGATACACTGTTAGGTAGCTCAAGATCTGTTTCTAATGTGTCCAACACCACTTCAAATAATTAACTTAGCATTTACAGAAATGTGTGTATCAAAATGTGTGTTTCTCTTACAATGGGAAAGACAAGATTCTAAGGATACAACTTTTTAAAATGTATGTTTTAAGTCCTGTTTTCAGCAGTGTTCATCCTTCCATAAGCCCCTGAAAGGGTTGTCACTGGTGTGGCATGGGGTCCACTAACACACACCATTTTAAGGCAACAAACCTGTTGATCACACGATTTTTCTCTTTATTTCCAAATTCATGCCCTAAAAGAAGACCATGAGCAAATAAGGACAGGGGAGAATAAATGGAAGAGTTTCTGTGGAGCAAGTCAGAAGTAACGCGCGGATGTCAGAGCAGAGAGAAGGATATATATGTGTTAATGGATCTAAGAAACACTAAACACTAGGACAAATGTAAGATGGGGCAGCTTCTACCATGCTCTCAGCCAGTTTTATCCTGTGAGAGGCTGCTTCACAGGAAGGGATCTTTCGGAGCCCCGCATCCCCTTTTGATCAAGGAGAACAGTATATATACCACCTGCAGTAAGCAGTGATTTTTTGGGACAAAGTATTCCGTCTGCCTTGATGAGCTGCTCTGAGGATCCACATTGCTGGTATGCAGTAGGTGCTTAATAATAGTAATGATACCATAGATAACGTAGTTTAAGGAATAAAATTGGCCTTCATCTATTTGTCTCTTCTCTAAGAATAAAATATCTTCCTTGGCTCGATTCCACCTGTTATGTGGACTTTTCCCCACTAATGTGATGCAGCTCTACTTTGATAAACGCTTCTGATGCACTTAGGAAGGTAATAAATAGGCTAAGTCATCACCACTTCAGGTGCACTCGTGGAAAGGAGCCCCTCAGGATCCCAGCCCATTTGACTCATCACGGCTAATGTACTTAGTCAGTTTTTGTGGACATTCTTTTAGTCCTTGAGGCTAGATGAAATATTTGTTACCCTGAATTATGAAGCTAATTTCAGATTGCAAGAGAAAGAAAGAGAGAGATTGAGTAGAACAAATTACATGTAGTAGGATTGTTGCTTTGATGGACATACTTTACACTAAAGACATGACAATAATCTGTAAAATAGTCATGAAGTGATGGCAATTAGGCGTCTGAGAAGCTGAATAGATTACACGTAAATTCACAAGGTAGTGATAAAGTAACTAAGTGGATGAATAAAATAAAAGTTTTACACTTTTATTTGAAAATGATATACACAAAAACTGGTCATATGATATATAATCATTTGGAATACTTAAAAGCTTGTTAAATTATGTACTCAATTGTATGCATAATTATGAAATAAGTTGACATTTTGCAAAGTTCTATCAAATTCTTTCACAACTTTGTAAGAAAATTTAAGCTAAAATCAATAATGTCAAATTCTGACTTTTTCAAGAATCTAGTATATTCTCATAAGATGTACTTGAATATTTGATTTCTATTTCACAGTTCTTTATCTTTTTTGATTACTTTTTGACTTCCATCTTCAAATCTCCAAGTAGCCTAGTGGAATCTGAAATACTGCAGTGAAAGACAATGGTTGATTATAATAAAGGCCCAACTCCTTCTTGGGGTACTCAGTGATCTCTCACACAGCTAAGGAAACTACAACTTGCCTGTAGGGCCAAACTGAGAACTTTCCTATTTTGAAAATAAAATTTTTTGTTTCATTCTTAAAATTTATTAGTACACATTTGCAATGCACACATTTTACAGTAATCTTTGAGAGTTGGTATATGTACGTAATAGAGCTCATTTCTGTTGTGTTGTTTTGTTCCAATCCCTTTCCGTCCCTTCTTCTGCCCTTCTGTCATTCTCCTTTTCCATTTTTCATTCTTGCTGATATGATTCATCACATTTCATTTTTAGTTGTACTTAGTTTAGTTTACTTGTAAATAAGTGTTAAGAAAACAGCCACACTCACTCATTTACACATCATTTCTGGTTGTTTCCTTACTGCATGGGCAGAATTTTGTCCTTGGCTGAGAGACCTTAGGGCTTGCGAACCACCAGTAACTAATGTCTGAAACTTTACGGACGTTTCATGCTTCCCAGTTCACTGTAATGATGTAGCTAAGTAGTCTTAGGTTCCATTCTCTACATCCCTTTCATTTTTTTTTTATTTGCTCCCTCTAAAAGCATCTAACACCCTTTCTACTATTCAGTGATTGACCAGATGGACTTTAGAAGAGTTTTCAATGAAACATTTTTAAGAAATGCATAAAGTTGTGTTTCCCTTTGCATGGCTTTTGAAGGTGGCCAACACATGCAAAGATCAATTAATGTAAATAATATTTTAAAATAATTACACAATAAAATATAAGAAGAATGTAGACAATTAAGTACCAATCAGGTGGGAATATATTGCTCATTATCTTGATAAAGACTTCAAGAAATTTATTTAAAATAACAGAGCAAATAGGAGGCTGAAATAAAACTGAAACCCTGGCCAGCTGCGCAATCAACTTTATGGCATACTGTATACCTATTCGTCAACGAACGGGCTTTACTTTTCAATGAATTTCACTACCTTGAAACTTTATTATAAAGTTTAATGTAAGCCAGGGAAGACATAGCAGTTCAATAAGTGACTAACATCTGATATAGAGATATCCTGTGTCTCATACTTTGTGAAGTTTAGCAATCTGATGAAAATCTTAAATATGGAGAGGAGTGATGATTCTTTGGGCTTTCTGTAACACTGAACTGAAACTAAAAATATGATTAAATATTTTCCAAATAGTGAAGAATTTATTTATGAGAAAGAGGTGAGGTGTCTTGAGTTCTTTTATTACAAATTCTCCTTAAAAATGTCACAAGAAAAATAATTTTACTGTAACATTTAATTTTCAGATGAGACGTAGAAAAATTAGCAGGAATATAATAATAAATAATACAGACAAAATTACTTGAATGATGGCCAACAGAAACAAATTAGAAATAAGGACTCTGTTTAGCTACAGAAAATAAACAATCTAAATGCTAAAAGAAAATTCATTATTGAGATCTAGTATTTATTTGTCAGCACAATAATTGGGTAAGTTTGGGAAAAAGTGCCAATTTCAGAGTAATTGACATTGGTTACTTATATGTAAATCACAGATTAATAGCTGAGAAAATAGTATAGAATAAGTGACTACCAATAAATATTTGAGTATTTTCTAGTTTATACATTTTTCTTTCTTTTAGCAGGAATACACTTAAATTATTCAAAATATGAAAAAATCACTTCATGTGCCAAATTAATTAAATTTATTACTAAATTTTTTATTAGTACATGTTTGCAGTATATAACCATTACATTCATCATAGGAAATTAACTTTATGAATTCCTGTCATAAAACATTGAGAATTGCTTTTAAAATATCACAAAAATAAAACATTACAACTAAATATTTCTAGGAAATTATCTAATGAACTTAGTGTAAAATAACAATAAATGTTTCTTAAAACTAAGCTCTGAGAGGCACTGAACTATTATTGTGTGATATGGTTGTGGCTTAAATAATATGATCTTATATCATTGCACAATCATCTGAAATTGAGAAATGTTATTGGTACAGAACATTATATTATATTTAATGAAAAATAGTACTTATAAAAAGTACAATAAATTTTGAGGAATTATGATTTTATTATAAGAGCTGTTTTTGTAAGTATGCATTCAAGAATACTTAAACATTCACATCTGATGGAGGGATAAATCTGTCTAAAGCATTTTAAAGTACACCCACTCATAACTAAGCTGGCCTTTGTCAACAGGCACTTGACATCTGAATGGGTCTATTCTCTGTGTGTTGAAGGGTCAACACAATAAAATAGCTGTCATCAAGTCATGTGGTGGTTTTGGAGAATACCACGAATATACGGGTTAGGTGTCCTGACACTGACCTGTGGAGAGGTCACTTTCACCTGTGTGACCTATGAAATCTCAAAGTTAAGAAGACACAAAGAATGGCTAATAACCCCACAGACTGTAAATATTGAAGCAGCCCTTCCTTGGCCAGCGTTTGGTATTTTACTGAAGTCTTCTGTAGATCTTTTTCAGAACTATGGAAAGAATGCGAACTTGATACATTGGATAGGTGGGAATTTTCTGTCACATACCCACCCTGATTCAACCACAGGAATCTTATAAGGTTCATTATTTTTAGTATTACTATTGTTTTATTTAAATTGTGCTTTATGTACAATTTTTATTGAAGAATGGGATTGACCATTTAATAAAACCATTGGAATAACAAAATAAATTCATGTGTGAGGTGTATCTCAATGGTCATATGTTAAATAAATTTCTTGTAAGGTAGTTTGATACAAGATAACTTTCAAACTAAAATATATCTTCAAAAGGCTGCTTCAAAAATTAAGCGGAGTATAATACAAACCAAGTAGAACAATATATAATACTTATATTCTAAATGATATAGTTCTTTAATGTTTATATTTCAATATATTATATGTTATAATATTGAACGTACTTTATATTCTAAAATGACAGCTATTTAATATGGTTAATATAGTTACTTAATATTTTTATAAATACTTCCATAATTATTACTGTAGACAAGTGTGTACCATTTATGCAAAAACATTAAAGGCTATCAATAATATAAAACTTGTAGAACAAGTTTTAATAACAAAAACTGTTTGGAATGTGTCCCAGTGGATGTGCCACGTGGCTTAATAAGAAAAGTAAATACTGTCTTGCTTTATGTAAAAGGGAGCAGATTTATCAGGAGACTTGTGAAATTGATATGCAATTAACCAAAAGTGAAATTTTTGAATTTCAATAATATGTAAATCAAATGCATGATCACTTAGAAGTCAAAATAGTTCTAGCCAAGAGAAAGCAGAATATATATTCTGCTCTTTATATAGTGCTTAAAGCATGAAGAATCCTCATTCTAATATCAGAATTTTAAATCTCCTTCTGGTCTCTTCTTCTCTTCTGATTTCTGACTCAAAGTATTCACATTACTTCCTCAACTTAGTTCCCCATCATTTGAAAAATAAAATCTTTCTTGAGTGGTTTGGTTCTGTACAACTTTCACTGGGTTGTCTATAAGAATACAGTCTTCAGGTAATGTTTCAAAATTCTTTTTAAAATAAATTTCCGATAGGTGGTTTAAACTTGCATATCAAGTGTCCACTTTGTCAGAGTATTTTGGATGCAATAATCTTATATTCACTAGAGTGCTTAGTATGCTGGTGAGTCTGGTGGATTAAATGTAACTTACTGGAAGTGTTCAATCAAAGAAAATAAATGAGAGGTAAAGCAGAAGTTCTAGCAGGAAGGTGTAGGCTCCATAATTGTGCTAGTGGTCATAGATTTTGATAGATGTTAGATTGATGTTAGTTACAATGTATCATATTCACTGTTTATGTTCCTGGGTTTTTTTTTTCAGCACACATTCATTAATTCACTGGACATACACACTCGATCTGTCCAGGGGCAGGACAGATCAGCACCCCCCAGGCTGGAGCTCAGTGCCAGAGTGGTGAATATGCCAAGCACAGCCCCTTCTGTATGGAGCACATGAAGACTTCCAGGGACTAGGTCTTATCCATTTAAATGCATTGCCAACATATACGATACATGTTTAATAAATATTTATGAATCTTGATTGAAAATAATATAAATAATATAATAATATAAATAATAGAATATAAATAGATCACTTTTAAAATCTTGTATGGTCTTAGAAGTATACTTAATATATTGAATAAGGGAATGTAGATTTGAAAGATTTTTGTTTCTAACTAGACTTTCAATTTGAGATTCTAATGAATGAGACTAAATTTGTAGAGAAGCTGTAGCTGAGGGAGATATACTGACAGAAGTTTCTATGAAAATAGTTTCATGAGTAGTTTATTTTCAGCTACTTGGTTCAGCTTAATTTCCAAAACAGTGAACAAAATTTGAGATACAACAATAATAAACATGTGAAAGGCAAGAGTAACCGCACCTTTCATTCCAAGAGACACATTGTGAAAGAAATTCAAGGAAATTGTAGTTGATGGAATTAATGTTGATTTTCTTGGTGCACAGAGTCAGAAAAGAGAGCTCACTTTAAATACACAAAAAATTGTCAAGTGGAAGATGAATTATGTACATTGTGTAAAACTTCAAGAGGAAGAAAATTACAAAGAATTAGACTGTTGAATCCTAGGATCAGAATCAGTGAAAGAGAAAGTTTTTTAAAGGTGAGGGCATACTTTGCCCTCACATATGAGAGAATATAAGAAAAGTTTGAAGGCCATCTATAGATGCCTTTACCTCACTCAGAGCTCAGGGTTAAATACCTCTTGTCAAAAGGAGAGGAGAAGTTATTAGCTGCAGATCAAGCTGTAGCTCAGGAAACTGAAAATCAAGGCATCCAAGTACTAAAACTGGAATAACATACACATGGGAGAAGTAACAGAAATGGAGAGGACCACGAAGACAGAGCAGCTGGGAGATGGGTCGGCCTTGAATCAGTAGAGGAGTAGCTGTAAGAAAAGCTTGAAGCTGCCCTTTTCCAACCATATCATTCCTTTCCTGTGAGTTTGTAACTATGCTTGTGCATCATGTCTGGATTCTAAAATTAACACGATGCCTAGAAACACTCAAGCATAATTCCATTTCGGTACAATAGTCTCCCCCCACAGTAAGGCAGTTAATTCCCTTATCCCTTGGGTGGCACTGAATCCTACATCCAGCCGCTGTGGCAATATGACAGTTTACCTGACCATCAGCATGGCCACTGCAACGCAAGTGACACACACAGTGTGGACATTCTGGACAAAGAGAAGATTGCTGTTCCAGGCAGGATGGAATTGCATGAAATGCATTCTTCACATTGCTCAGAGTGATGGCAATTCAAAATTTATATATTGGTTATTTCTGGAATTTTTCATTTAAGATTTTCAGACCATAGTTGACAGTGTCCTGTTGTTGGAAATTTCTAGGGCTGAATATATCTCTGTATTCCCTGAGATGTGACAGCTTTTTGTTAACAACTGGCTAGAAAAAGTATTTATTTCACACACTACTCTTTACATGTGGAGCATGACAGTGACCTCAAAGCAAGGAATGAGTTTTATTTAATATGTCTGGGGTTAAGATATCATCAGTCTCTCTACCCATATGAGTACTGCATGCAAATTGCAATTACCCGTGAATATCTGGTTGTATGAATAAAAAAATCCAATCCCTTAATTGAATATGATGGTTGAAATGATTATTATATATTAATTGACTATGACTAGGAGTCAAGGATTTCTTAAAATACTGTAAACGTAAGTAGAATGACATAGTATTTGGCTTTTGAAACTCTGAGACAATGTTTCAAAACCTAGTTAACACCAGCATTAAAGAAAAGTACTGACAATCTCCTAAAATAATTTGAATATGCAAGTTGGTCCTAATCACTAAATATAAGCCCTATATGTGCAGTTTAACAGTTTCTTTGCATAAAAACAAATGTACATACCTATCAACCAACCATCTGATAACCACCAAATTGCTAAATTCTGTTGGTTCTGGTCAGTAAATATTCTCTAAGCTAGCTGGTATTGGTTTTTTTTTCTCTCTCTCTCTTTCTTCTTTTTTTATTTTTTTCACCTTTCTGCTGCTACTTTTGTTTGGCTCAGGCTTTTTCTCCCTGCGCCCCCCTAGAGAGAAAGGTAGAGTAGTGGGAGAGCTAGAAATTCTCTGGGTTACAAGATAAATCCCGCTTGGCTGCATGTGGCTGCCTCATTTAGCAGCTGGTAATACTGTGAAGCAATGCTCAGCACTCACTCTTACAGTCTTTTATGTAATATAATATATATTTTTAAAATTGATTGTAATTTTTTTTGCACTTTGGGGGCTGCTGGTGGTCTCCTTTTCAGGCTAAATAGACCAACTGCTGCTGCTAAAAGAGTTTATTCGACCACCCACACTCAGAAGCACAACCCCCTTCGCCCCGTGTTTCCCTGAAGTAGCAGTCAGCAAGGAGTATGCGGTAATAACTGTGAGCAGACTTCAGGCCTGGAAAAATGTCACAGCTTGATCGCCAGAGCCTCCAGCGCCCCCATGCAATCAGCGCTCAGCTGCATGACGCACCCTGAAACTTTAAATGAAAGCCCTGGATTCATGGCCAAAAATACCAACTCCCTACAGATTTCTTCTGTGGGAGTTATTGAAGTTCTTGCTTAGCTCTCTGGCTGGTCCCTACACTTTCCTTCTGTCCCAGAGAGCAAGGGAAAAAGGCACAGTCTACACAAAGGTCTCAGCTGGGACATAGAAAGACTTAAAAACAGCATGCCTGTAAGTTTTAAAACAATATTTTGACAGATACAGTCAAGTGATGAAACATAGGGAACCCATAATTACTTCTACTACTGGAAGAGGCAAAGAAGAGCTCAGAAAGGTGTTCGATAGATAATCAGATTTAGTTTTAAATTGCTCTAAAATAACAGAATTCGTTGTGTATGTCTCTGTGTGTACACACACATGTGTGTTTGGGTGTACAATTATAGTAAGGGTGTGTTCGTTTTCTACTTCAGGTAAATACACGAGAATGAGGAAGGCAACAATATCCTGAAATTTTGTTATATTTCCACCCAACTCCAAAGCAAAAGACACATGTGCTTTCCCAAGAGGATCACAAACAAAATATCAGGCAATTTACTTGTCTCTGCATTAGAAAAACCGGACAGAAAATGGACAGGTAGCTTTTATCCATAAGGAGATAGGATAATAGTAACTCATAGAGATTTACATCAATATCAATAATCATTAGTATTGGCAATCTTATTGATGATTTAAACACCCCAATTACCCCTGCCACCACAGGGGCCTTTAATATTGTGAGTTTGTTTTTCCAATAATGTTTTCTACATTGTCAAACTTTGCTGCTACTCTGATACAAGAGTTCAGAAAGGAGAAAATGATTTCTATTACTTGATGCCACGTTTCAGAATTATATATTTATTTTTTCCTTTCTGTGAAAGAGTAAATTTAATACAAGTGACCTCTAAACAGGGCTGTGTGACATATTTTGACGTATGTATGAACTAACTCTTGACTCATAATTATTCCTGTCTTCATCGAACTTCAGAGACCAATACCTGCTCTTTAGCCGATAAACTGTAAGACTGTCACACAAGCACATTGCAGATTCCACGAACTTTAGATTCAGACTCACACTTGTTTTCACAGATTGTCATCACTTTCACCAATAATTCAAACCCATACATAGGTAAGTTTCTTTTCACCTGTTTAAATTTTCTAATTTGCTATAACTTTGTAGGTTATGGCTTATTTCTGGATGAGAGCATTTAAAGGAAATTCAGTGATTCAAAGACAGATAAAATATGCCTGCTCATGTTGGCTGAGGAAACAGGCCTCGCAGACAGGTGGAGGAGTGAGTTCCTCCCATGACCGCATCTTTACTCAAGCTACTGAGTAGTGATGAGTGTGTAAATGACTCCTGACAGTGTAATCCCACACACTGATTTAAATAAAATGGAGCATTTTATTAAATGGGTGATAGAATGGAATTTTAACCTTATACAGCTGTGGGGGGATTATCTCTCACCTCTTTTATGCGAACAAAAAATGCTGTAAGGAGACATCAACAAAGCAGCCCAAGAATGTAACACCTAGATTCCTAATGAGGCTTTGTGGCCCAAGCTTTGATACAGCTTTACTTTTGACTGTTTCTTGTTCTGCCTTTTACTGACATGAAGCACTGTGTTTCCCCAAACAATAATGAGCAGCAGCCAATGGAGCGTTACTAAGTGTAGATGACCTTTTAACATTTAATAATAAATTGGTAATTTTTTTTTCTCACACATCTAAGGAGCAGGACTATGGAAGAAAATAAAATAAAATAAAATACCACGTGTATAGTATGAAAGTTCTCTGTGAAAATTTGTTAAATTTGCACATACCATCATCATAAATCTATCACATACTGTGAACCACATATTAAAAATGCATTATAAATTCAAATTTAGTGCCATAAAGTAGGTACTAATATTATTGTCACCCCCTTTTAATCCAAGATTGACAGAGTTAAGTGACTTGTCTAGTATTTCTGAAGTAAGACTTGGGAGAGCCAGGGATCTATTGAAGGCACATTGCTTCTATTTGGGTATCGTTGGCAACCATACAGTTTTCTATAGATAAACTGGGAAGTTACTCCGTGCCACACTTGAGGAGTGAAGCAGTTGGTTTTCCACCTTCTGTCCTCTTTGAACTCAGCACAGCTTTGGCTCTTTGAACAAGTACAGCCAGGGTGGTCAGAGGCTGACTTCTCACTTTGTCTGCACTTGTGAAGACACAGTGCAGAATTCTGGCTACTAATAGAGGTGACTCTAGTGTCCAATTTTCTTACCTCCACAAAGTAAGCTACATAAATTCATAGGGTTGATGACCTACCTGAATAATAAGAACACCACATTTGCACTTTATCTTTGAGGCAGCGCAATCTAGCAGTCATGGTTGTTTTGGACTTACATGGACTGGAGATGGGATCCCTTTCCGGCCCTTATGATCTGTGTCCTTGGGCATGCTTTCGCACTTCTGTAGGGCAAAAATCTTTCCTTTATAGACTGAGGATGCTAATAGCATTATTCCCCCATGATGAAAGAAGGGACAGTGTGATAAGAAGGGTGTTGCTCTTAACTGCCCTGATAAATGCTCAGGTCTTCAGACTTCTAATTTATAAAGCATGTCCCTTAGAGCCTTGCTGCGCACTGAGGCTGCCCATAAGAATTCTGAGGAGATTCTAAGTGGCAAATGGCTGTCCCTAAGCATGAAACTTTAGAGGGTCAGTTTAGGACTGAAGACACTCGCTATATGTAGATGCCCAGCTTTCACTAGAGCCAATGAGATTTCCTAGGCCCTCAGGCCCTTGCTGAAGCCCTATCAGCAAACTTTTACCAGAAGAGAAAAGAACGAAAAAGAGTGCTGCAAGATGGGGTTTAAATATTTCTCTGATGATAGTTAATTGCGGTGCTGTCCGTTCTGACTCTGGCTGTCTTCTGGGTCAGAGATGCAGTAATGAGGGCTCAGTGGTAGCCACCTGCAGGAGACTGCGTGTCACTGTATCAATACAGAGATTGTTCTTTAAAGTATATTTCTCACATCACTGCACTAGTGGTAAATAGTATTACTGTCAGAGTCTACTTCAAGTATTCTTCTATTTTCTATATAAGAATTATTTAAGTCAAGTGCACAAATATTAAGTAGAACATAAATATATAATATTTAATAAGTGATAAGTAAATAATAATTACTTATTACCCCATAGAACAAAATATGTTCAGTATTCAGGGCACATAGCAGTGAGATGAGCTTTCCAAGGGGCTTACTTGGCTCCATCCTATGGCCCTGCTTTTTGCAGCCTATGTGAGCTATCTTGGGGTGACTCTACTCACAACCTGCAGCTTTTGTTGGCAGATTTTCTATGTTCCTGGCATCCTCTGACTTTCTGAGGTCTCCACTATCTCTGGCTACATTTTCATGATTTTGCATACCGCCTTTTCTAGGGCTCCATGTTTGGTCTCCAAGAACTTCCTTCAAATGCTTTGTAGAAGTCTCCCTGACCCTAAAACTCTTGCATTCTGCATGCTGATAAAACCAGAATCACACAGACCATGGCAGGGTTTGCCACCAGTGCGGACAGTAATCAAGCCCTTGGACCATGGCATCAGCAGGCTCTGAGTGGAGGCTGACCTTTATGAAATGAATTTTGAAGAATAACACCATAGGTAACCCTGCTGAGTAGAGGTCCAGGGGCTCTCTTTCCCTTTCCTAATAAAATATTCATAATTTTGGATCTTTGAACTGGGTATAGATGAAGTCTTGTTAATTTGTGGAATGGCTTCCAGGCACTTTCTTGTCCCCATGTAACATTCTTTGCTTTGTGTTAATGTCATTCATCTTTTCAGCAGCCACATCTCTGCTGGTCCCAACTTTACACATGGTTACTTTTGGAGCAAAATTTAAGTTTTACAAATTATTTTGCAGTGCTTTTCACTTGGAGTTATCATTATAAATGCAGCGGAATACAGCCATCAGTTCCCTTAAATATTGGCCTCTCTTGAAATTTCCTCCACAGACCATAAGTTCTACATAAATGTAGCTGCTGAAATCAATATAATGGTCTTAACAAATAAGTAGGAAAGATTTAACTGATTGAATTTTTATTTTGGATTATATGTCTTTCTTTTATTGACTTCCAATTGAAATATTTAATATTTAAAGTTAAGATACCCATTTTCAAATTCTGGGTTTTAAATTACTGATTGTATGATCTTACAAGATTTATAAAATCTTTAATTTTCCTCTCTCAAATATTTACAATTTCTTGTTTAGTAATCTTAAGAGTTTCTTTTTATTTAAGGATTCAAAAATTATCATTCTCCAATGTAACTTGAGCTCACACTCAAAAGTGAAATAAATCAGACTCAAATGTGTAAATGTCACATTGTCTCCCTGGGAGAAACTGAAAGAGTAGGTAAGTTCTATTGGGGTCTCTTAGTTCATCAAAATGGAATGCTCATGCTACTATTGATTGGAGAAAGTTTTATGCCCTTATCTTGTACCCTGAGCAGCTACTTTAAAGAAAATAACATGTAATGTATTAAGTATTGCTATTTTCCAATGATTTTGTTACGAATTTTTGTTTTACCTTTATTCCATAAAATAAAAAAATCATTTTCCTATTTTCTCAGATGTAATTTTTCTAATTCTGCCACTGTGTTCAAAATATTTTATAGGTATATGTTTATTCTTTTAAAGAGGTCATTATAGACAGTATAACTGTGAACATAATCATACTTGTTTTGTTCTAAATTTGTAGGAAATGCTTTCACTTTTTAATGTTCAGTATGATACTGCTTATGCATTTGTCATATACATCTTTTATTATTGTGAGGAAAGATCCCTCTCTACCAATATTTTTCAGTTTTTTCATAAAAGATGATGAATTTACGATCATGAGATTTTTTTATTCTTGATTTTATTTATGTGGTGTACTGCATTTATTGATTTGGACATATTGAAATATATTTGTATTCCAGGGGAAACCAATATGATTGTTGTATATGAATATTATAGATAATTATGATATGTCAACTTCATTGGATTAAGAAATATGTGCCAGATTAGTAAGGCATATACCTCGGTATTTTTTTTTTTAATAAAAGCACAAAAACATATTAACAAACAGACACCAATTAGCATCAAAAATAGTACAATCAAAACTGATCTACAGACAAGATGACATGGACTCAACAGTGGTTGTTGCTTTACCCACTGATATCTTCGAAGTGTATATATATGAAACCAGATACAGACATGCAAACTTGGTCAGACAATTAATACTCTCAACAACAGAAGAACACAGAAAACAAAAAACCAAAGACAAAACAAAACAAACATACAAACAAACAAACAAAAAAACCACCAATAGTTGCTGCTTTGCATATTGATATCTTCGAAGTGTGTGTTCAGGATAACACATACAGACATACAAGATTGATCAAATAACCCGTCATCAATTATTCCTTAGCATTAAGTGATATAATACAATAGTAGAACCATGTTAGCCCTCCTGCATATATGTATATTCGTATATACATACATACATTTTTGTCTCTTTTCTCCTTTCCCTCATCCCATCTGTTCTTTGTTTTTGAACAGATTTCCTTCATGTCTCTTAGTTTATATTCCCACCCTCAGGTTCTTACACTAGCGATACAATACATTGCCTGCACGGTACACCTCGGTATTATATGTGGTCCCTTGCTCCTCTTTTCTGCCACTGCTGCCTCCTCCCACACCAGGATGACACAAACCGAAACTTTGCACTGCTGTACCCTTTTGCCAAGAGCCTACTGACCATGTACTGATCCTACTGAAGCCATGATCTAAAATATATCTTTTTTTCCTCTATGTTATGGATATGAAGTACTGTGCTTCAAAGACAGGATAGAAAACAAATACATAAAATTGGTACCAGAGAGTGGGGTCGTTGCTATGACTGTAATTGCTGATGCAGCTTAGAAACTTTTGGAACAGGTTTTCAGGAGGAATTTTGAAAAGTCTGGTGATGCAGGCTGGGGCATCCTTGGCGTGCTATAAGCAGAACTTGATAGGTGAATCTGCTCAGAGTTCAGAAGACCAGAATGCTAACAGACATGCAGTCAAAGCTAGACTCAAGAGGCTTCATTTGAGTATGAGGGCTCCACTGGCAGCTGCGATAGAGGTCATGTGTGTTACACTTTGGAAGCATTTGAGCCATGTCCTGAGAAAAAGACCGAGATTAAGGATGATAGACTGATTTATCTGGCAAAGCAAAATTTAAGAGGGTTCAACATTCAGGCTATAGCATGAGAACTGATGGCTGTTTTTAGCCACATTTATAATAAGAATTTGAGGTAAAAGATAGAGCACAAAACTTTGAAAATTTAAAATTTTAGCCCAGCAGGAAATATATATATATATAGAATTGGGGAAAAAGGAGATGTGGCTATTACAGAGGTTAGCACCATAAAACGATAGTATTTACTATGTACAGAAATAAGAAGAAAGATGACTTGAGGGCATATCAGGAATAAAAAATCCCTACCGTTCAAAGGCTTAAGGATACAAGTATGTAACCTTTTCCCCTGAGAAGATAGTCACTGGGATACTTGCTAAAGTAGGGCCACCTGTGGTATTAATTCTGTACTATTCATTTCACTGTTCTCAGCGGTCACACTCAGAGACTCCTGAAGCCATGACTCAAGGGGCCTGACTACTGCTCAGGTAAGCTGATTGTGGCACTGTCCATGTGATGTTGGTTTTACTGGCATCAAGGATGCAAGAGTTCTGTGCTTTGGGGGGTTTTCACCCAGATTTCAAACTCCTGGGATGCCAGGAAAGGAGCTCTGAGAGGGGGATATGTGGAACTATGAGAGTGAAGCCAGCAGTTTGATGGAGAGCTCGGGAAATCGGGTATGTCAGGAATGTTTAGGGTTTGCAGAGAAAAGCTGAAGATCAAAAGTGGAGCTGGTGCAAGGGAAAATGTGTATTGCCTGCTACCAACATGTCCAGAACAGGCAAAGCTGTTCAAGTTCTCTGTGACCCACTTCTCACTGCTGTGCGCCCTTGATGCAGACATAGACCTACGGACTTAACGTTTGCTCTGCTGGGTTGTGGTCTTGGTCTATTTCTCTTCTATCTCTCTTTTCCAACCTTTAGTAATTGGAACTTGTTTCAATTCTTGTGAAGGTTAATAACTAAATTTTGCCTTGAGTCTTAGACTTTGGAATGTGTTGGAATTGTTGAGACTCTGAGGAAATATATGAATTCATTTCTGTTCGCAAAAAAGATTGTTGTATTATATAAGTGGAATTATAAGTTTTTTTGTTTTTTTTTCTTTGTTTATTTGTTTTGTTTTGGCTTGGTTTGGTTGTTTGGAACCAGGTCTTTCTCTGCAGTTCAGCCTGGCTTAAACTCACTATCATATGTAGCCCAGGCTGCGCTTCAATTTATATTGATTCACCTGCCTAAGCCTCCCACATGCTGAGATTGTAGGCATGTGCCACCACACCTGGCCATTTACTCTTGTTTTTACTTGTAAACTAAGTATGATTTAAGGATATGTATTTGCATTTGCAGTTGACAAGAAATGAATTTTTATCATTAATCCTCACGTATCAGCTTTATTGGATTAAAAACTGCCTAGGATATTACTGAAGCACAACCCATGGTGCTTTTCAGTGGCTTGTGGAGGTACAAGCTGGGTTATCGTATCTGGGCTCTTACCTATTCCTCTCTGGCGTGCTTCTCCTCTGTCTCCAGCCCCTCGGGAACTGAGCACCTTCATCTTACCATGTCCTTCTGTCCTGTTGTTTCTTTTTGAACCTGCCGACCTGAGCTCTATCTCCTAAAACCATTGGCTAAAGTAACACTTTATTTCTTGAAGTTATGTTATACATTATGTCTCAGTGACAAGAAAAGCTGACTAATAAAATAATCGTTTTAATATGTTTTTCAGTTCTATTTAAAGGAACCCAGTTGAGGATTTTTGCATGTATATTTATCAAAGTTATTGGTATGAAGTTTTTCACTGAGCTCTATGCTGTTCTGATATCAGGACAATGCTCTTTTCACAAAATGAATTTGGAAGCATTCTTTCCATTTCCATTTTATGGAAAACTGTGAGAAGCTTTGGTGCTTCTTGTTTAAAAGTCTGGTACAGTTTTGCAGTAAACTCATGAGCTCCAGGTCTTCTCTAACTTCATAAAACTTTCATTACTGCATTTGTCTAATTGTTATTTGTCTATTTGGTTTCAATATCAAACGATTATGTTAAATTATGGTAGCCCAGAGGTATCTAGAATCATTTTCATCCATTCGTTTATTTTTATTCAGTATCATTTTGTATCCATCCATCTTATTCTGTGTGTGCTTTCATAGGGGAGGTGTTTTGCCCAGAACATATCGTTGGTCTCAGGAACCATGACTCTCAGAATAAAGCCATCTCAGGAAAACAGCAGAGAAAAATGTCAAGTCAGATTAATTCTTGTTGATGTTGTTTCGGTGTGTAGGCCCACCAATCCTCAAAACCAACACTGTTCATTAACTTTATAAACTATTAGTGTGAATTATAATTTAAATGAGTTTAATTTTATTCATCTGATCTGTTATTAAAAGTCCTAACTAATACACATGGCCACTG